>BQKN01000260.1:39902-71279 GCA_022839385.1 Asparagus kiusianus
ATCAAGAATCAAATGATTTGTCAATAAATTCAAAAGAAAATTCATAAGTTATCAAACCATAAATTATGGTTGATTGAGAATATATATAAATACATTATTATGAGAATGATGTCTCAATACATGAAAATAAAGTATAAGTTCATGAAAACTTATGAAAGCCAAAATTGTGTTCATGAAAATTCAAACAAGGCAATAAAATGTTACTAAACGAGAGTCCAAAAGAGAGCTCATGGAAAAGCATAAAGTATCATTTTAACAAAAAATGATTGAGAAAATGCATGATTCAAATGACAAACATGCTCAAATAAAAAAAATCTTAGCAAAAAGGTTAAGCAAAGTTGTCCACTAAAAAGGATATTTTGTATCAATGTAAATAATGGACACATCTTTCCTATATACATGATCACAAAGAAAATTTGTCGAAATATTTATAAGTTTTATCCATAAAGATAAAAGATTAGTATGCTTTGGATAAAAGATCAATATACTCATTTTCAACAAAAGTAAGAGAGGTGAGCATAACAAGCTCTTGAAAACAAGTTTCAACCCAAATAAAATTTTTAGCATCCGGTTAACCTCCCGGGGTTGCTCAAACCATTATCCTCTCATATAAAGAAAAATATGGTTAATCAATAAAGAGAACTTTCTTTGAGGAATTGATCAATCCACATACAGAATTCATTATAAAGCATAAATAGATGATCCATAAACACAAACACATAAATATCATCATATAAGTGGTTTATAATGAACCCATAAACATAAACACATTGTTCAAACTTAAAAAAAATTGAAAATAAGGTATAATAATAAAAGTGATGTTTAATCATAGAAAAATCATCTTGATAAAAAATTGTATCAATTCATAAAGGATAAAAACATAAAAATCTATGAAGGAGAATCATGAAAAAATATGAATGATAACTTTTCAAATCAAAAACCAAGCATAAAATTATTTTCAATTTTGTTTATAGAATTTAAAACTAAAAATCGTCTTTTAGAACATGAAAAACTAAAAAGTAAAAATTTTATTTTTAAAGATTAAATATATTTTGGTACCCAATTACTCTTTGTACCGAAGAGTCTAGGGACATGACCCCTATTATTAAATCTCAATGTCCTAGGGTTATGATCCCTTTTGGGTGTATATGGTGCACGGACCCGGTCAAAACAAAAATCATATAGATGGTAATTCGATTGCAATGAGTGTAATGAAAGGGTCTAAAAGGTTTGTTTTGACCAATTGGTGGTGCACGGAGATTATTTACAAACAAAGGTAATTTATTTGAAACTTTTTGAAAATGAGAAACATTTTTCAATTCAAAACAAAATTTGGCCAAATAGCCAAACCTACCATAAAAATCGCACTTATACACATGAGCATGTTTATAATGTGCAATATGTGCATATGCATGTGTATGAGATGTAGAATCTTTATGAGATGCACATAAAATAGTATTATTAGAATATGTGCATCATAGCAACATTGAGCAAGATGGCCTTTTCGGCCGTAAATAGAGAACTTATAAATTTTGCTATATATGTGTGCATAATGAGTGGACTTATTTGCATTAGACTTAGAACACATATTCACAAGCTTCTTATAATTGTCAATACATTTAGTTAGAGTTGAATCTAAAGAAGAAATACAATCTTTAATATTATTTAACTCATTATTTGGCATAATATTATTGATAATAGAAGTAGAACAATCATGATTAATTTTAAAAGAATCAAATTCATTCCTAATTGTTTCTACTTCTAACATGACATCATTTTTCTCATAAGATAAACTAGCAATATCTATTTTTAATTTTTCATTGCTTTCTTTAAGGTTTACATTTTCATTAGCAATGATATCAAACTTTGTTGCTAGTGTCTCATGATCGGATTTTAAATAACATGCTTTCTTTTTAAATCTATAAAATTATGATGCAATTTATTATAGGTTTTCATTAATTTATCATAAGCACATGCGAGTTCATTAATAGATAGGTCATCATCGGGATTGGACTCGCATACCTTACTAGGTCTATCGTCTAGTGGTCGTGTACATAATGAAGATGAAGATCCAATATTACTTGAAGTGGACTCCACCGGAATGCGTTGAAGTTCCTCTAAGTTGTCATAATATGCTTCTATATGTTTCCATAAATTGTAAGCACTATCAAAAGAAGTAAGCTTGTTAGAAATAGATAAACCAAAAGTATTTCGCATAAATTCTAATAATAGCTTGTTCATAATAAACATTATTTTATCATTTAAGCTCCGCTTGGATTTTTTTCAAAGTGGGCACAATGTAAGCACAATCAATAATTTGCTATAATTCAATATTTTTGGACTTAACAAATAATTTAAATCTACAACACCATTGAGCATAAGGGAAATTATTAAATTTTAGAGCGACATTAATATCATAACCTAAACAAGGTGCACTATGCATATCCATGATATAATCTTATGCAAGCAAGATAAAATTAATCAAAACTAGATTAGCAACAATATGAGAACAAGAAACTTTGACTCTAGGCGATTAAGTCTCTAATGAATAGCATCAAGCTCTGATACCAATTGAAAGCACCCTGGAGGGGGGGTGAATAGTGTTATTGCTAATCTAATCTGATTATATACTAATTAAAAACTTTTTGATTAATTAATTCTTGCGAAAGACATATGAGTGAGTTATGAGCAAGAATGTAAATTATAAGCACAAAATAACTATACACAAAGCAAACTCAAACACAATATATGATCACGGAGTTCGGTCAACCCTTGACCTACGTCTCCGCTCCTCACCTCAAGGAGATTTTCACTATCTCTACATACCCGGTTTGGAAGTCGGAACTTCTCTACACACTCGGTTTTCTAGTTCACCAAAAACTCTATAAGACACTCACAATGTACATACACAAACTACAACCTCAAATTTTGGTCCTCACGTATCGCCTCCCTCAAGTGCTCGGCTTTACTATCTCTCTAGGCTTTACTACTGACGTGACTCCTCTTTGTATCAACTATGTCCTCACCACACACTCCTCTCGGTGTAAATATGTATTACAAAGTGATACTCACAAATAAAGCTCAAATACAATAATTTGTTCTCTAATAATGAATGAGAACATAATGAAGCTCACTCTCACAATATCACTCATCACAGCCCACGATATAGTGTATATAATCCTAGAAGCTCAATAGGGATGTGTGTGTGATAAATAAGTACAAATAAAATTTAACTCAAAAAGAACTAGCAATAGAATAGATATGAAATTCAAGAATAAAATGCTAGATAATTGAGTTAGGGAAACTTCTCTATAAACACAAAGAGTAGATGATGAAAGATTGAGAATGAATTCCTCAACAAACGATGTAAGCTCCTCTTTGTGAAAACCAAACCCCAAACTTAAAACAAACTAAATCAAACTTTTAAACTCTTTTAAACTTGTTTAAAACTCTCTTATATTATCTTTCAGAAGTAAAACAATAAGCGGTATATATAGGATGAAAACCAAAGCCCGAAAACCAAGAAAACCCAGCAAAAAAACAGAAGGCTAGAAAAACTAGCCGTTGGGCCTTCAATCGACTGATGCAGTTCATCAGACGACTGATGAGCTGGCAGTTACAGGCCAGAAACACATCATCAGTCAACTGATGAACTCGTTAGTCGACCAATGACCTAATTAGTCGACTGATCAGTCGGCTGATCAGTTAACTGAATAAGAAATAGAAACTTTTGACTATTCCAGGTGATTTCTTCAGTCGACTAAACACATATATCAGTCGACTGATAACTTGTTATCAGCCTATTTTGAATAGTAAAAGCCAACTTTAAAGAGCCTTAAAAATAGCAAATAAATTTTAAAAAATATAAAACTTTAGGAAAAGTTTATAAATATGAATATGAACATGTTGTAATAGGAATTTTTAAATTTGCTCTTATCATTTGTGAAATCTCAAAAATATTCAAAAACACTAAAATACATGTGTTTATAAACATGTTGATTTTGTCATTTAGCTCAAATCAAGTTTTGAAAACTTGTGTAATATTTATATTGACATAATAAAAATGTTTATGATGTATATATAGTCTGAAACATATTAACATAGAATTTGCATTAAAGTACCTTTGTTTTGAGAAAATCATAAATATATATGTGTGTGTATTGAGGTTAAAGAATTACACACAATATATATAACTCTATATTAAGTATACCAAGAATGAATCTTCTGAAGCTCGAACTTGATTGATTAACTTTATTTGCATATGCTTCAATATCAATGTAGCTCATTTACCTGCATGTACTAAACAACACAAAACAAAATACTAAAACCGATATTAGTCGTAAATTGTTTGTTAAATCATCATCAAAACAAGAAAGCCAACAATATTGTATATCTATCTTGCAAGAATATTTGTTAAGTAGTTTTAATTAGTATAAAGGAATTAGATTAGCTTTGACCCTATTCACCCCCTACGGCTAACAACTCCCTCCTGGCTCTTGCCCCACACTTGATTGCCTTTATCCTCCTGGAGTCTCTTGCTGCCTTAACCCCCTAAAGGAGATCGAGGTGAGTGGAGGAGGGTTGTAACTATCGTTGGACGACGATGACGACGAGTCAGAGGACATCGCTGAAGAAGACCTTCCTACTTTATCTTCTGCTGCTCCTGCCCCTGAAGCCCCCGTACAGGACCTCCCAAGCCCTACTCCTAGATCCGATCGAGAGGTCTGTGGGCTTGTATCTTTTTTTCTTCTTCTTTTGTAAATATCGGCATTTCTTTTTGTAAATATTGACATGGATAATGTAATTAAGTTTTAAATTTTAGAATAAAGATTGACTTTACTCTCATTCTAGAGTCTGCCTTCAATTATTCCTTGTTTTTGCTTTGTTTGCTTGTAGCTTTGTTCTAATTGAGAGAACAAGTGTTGATGTTGTGAGTTGGTTGTGTTGTGTCGACTTGAATGTTGAGGGGTCGAGATAACTGGCTCATTTTACGCCTTTTGTTGGCGTGATGTCCGGGTCTTTTTGTCGATTAAGATTGACAAGTTGAAGTGCCTAGGTCTTTTTGCCGAAGATGACCGAACGATTAAGCTCCATGCCTTGAGTTTACTTATGATGACACCGAGGTCTTAGGGCACATGCTAGTAAGGGTGCTCTTATACCAAGAGTAGGATCTGTAAAAGCATACACTAAATACTAGAGGGTACTGATTAGTGTTATTTAATAAGTTTGTAAGATGAGTTATAAATTGCAATAATAATAAATAATAATCATATAAATTTAACAATCACAAACACAAGGATATATACGTAGGATCTGAAATAGATACACTAGAACACTAGAGGGAGGGTGAATAGTGTTCTTTTAAAATTTATGCAAAGTAGATAATAAATTACAATAAAGAATGTCAACAATCTCAGAAAATCACAATCACAAACAAGAGATTTTATACTGGTTCCACTAATCTGGTGTACATCCAGTCCTCAAGCAAATCCCGCTTGAGATTTTCACTATAATTTTGAACCAAGTACAAAATTAAAACTAAACCTGGCCAATTTGCAAGTCCCCGTAAATTGTAACACCAATTGACAACACCTTGCCAATTTCACACCAATCTCTAGACTAAGAAATCAACCTCTCTCAAACTGAAAGAACTTTCCTTGAATCAATATACAAATCTCCTATAATCCTTGATAAGTTTATGATGTGCAACAATGGCTTATAGACTCTTTTGGTCTCTAAATTCTTTTCAAAATATTGTATATATGAAGATGAACAACTTTTGTTTTAGAATTTTGTTTTTCTCAATACTCAAGTAAAAATTAGATTTTCATTCACTTGAGTTTCATAAAATTCAATCTTATATATATATATATTTTTTGTTTCAAAATTCTGAACTTCTAACCTATTTATATGCCTTGAAAAGACATAAATTTGAACTCATTAAACTGATATAAACAGCTAAAAACTATTTCAAATTCAAACATGAAACGTTCAGAAAAACTGTCTTAGTAGTCGACTACTCTGAAGAACAGAAAGTCTGAATATTAAAATTCAAAGCTGAGTAGTCGACAATAATCCTAAGTAGTCGACTACTCTGTAAAATAGATGTTTTGTATTA
The DNA here is from genome assembly GCA_022839385.1 of Asparagus kiusianus. NCBI lineage: Eukaryota > Viridiplantae > Streptophyta > Magnoliopsida > Asparagales > Asparagaceae > Asparagus > Asparagus kiusianus. The sequence continues at coordinate 46,021 of BQKN01000260.1, forward strand.
TAAGTTTCAAAGCTCAGTAGTCGACTATAGTTAGTTATAGTCGACTACACTATAAAATAATAGTTCTGTAAATCAAAATTCAAATCAGAGTAGTCGACTATAATTCTCAGTAGTCGACTACTCTGTAGTTTTACAAAAACTTATATTTTGTTTTTTTGACTTCAGTAGTCGACTACAAAGCTAATTAGTTGACTATTAAGAGATAAAAATGTAATATATGAAATATTTTTAGACTCAATGATTAACTAAATACTCTAATGGTTAACATAGGGGATTTTTATTGTTAACCAACACATTAAGCATGTGTTAATGTGTTCTAATCTCTATATGTGTGTATGTGTGAATGATCAAGGCTTGTACAATATTTCTAAGTAAAGAAAATGTATAAAAAAATTACATTGATACATAAGCTCTTCATCTTCTTTACTTCATGATGCCTTGAACACATATTACACTTGTTCATGTTGAAATATGTACTGAAGTGTTAGTGCACTATAATACATATAGTGATTCATGTTATGAATAAATTGTTATCATCAAAATTATATCATGCGGACATAATATCCAACAATATACTGGTTCTATCACCCTGGTGTACATCCAGTCTCCAAGCAAATCTCACTTGAGATTTCCACTATGATTTTGAAACCAAATACAAAATCAAACCAAATATGACCAATTTGTAAGACTATGCAAATTACAGCAATCTCTACACTAAGAGATCAACTCTCTCAAACCCGAGAGAAACCTTCTTTGAAGATATATCACAAATTCTTATAAGCTTTGAAGTGTCAGTGAAGTGCAATAGTGGCTTAGGAACCTTTTAACTCTCTGAATATTACCTAAACAATTTGTATGTATGATGAATAGGGGTGTGCAAACGGTCGGTCGGTTCGGTTTTTACCAAATTTTGAATAACCAAACTCGTCCGCCTATAATTCAAAATTGAACCGAACTGTTGCAAGTCGGTTCGATGCGGTTCGGTTCGGCTTGTTCGGTTCTAACTTCATCAAACTTGTTATCAAACAACAAAATGTGTTAAAGAAAAAAAAAGATATCAACAAAGTAGGAAATTATGAAGTATTAAACACTGATATTGTTTTCAACCCATAATGATTCAGGTCCTAATAGTTACAATGAATGAACTAACATCCATCTAAACAAAACGTAAGCATTTCTCAAGCACAAATTTTGAGTTCAAAAGTTTCATTCCTATGAGCCCACTCCCCTATTTCCTACGATAGCCAGAGAGGGCCAATTAAGGGAGTATATCAAAAATTCCCCGTAAATCCTCTTTACCGCTTTTCCAGCTTTAGTCGTCATCCTCATCGTCGTCTTGCGATATACAAAAAAAAAGCTAGAAGTTAGAACTAACACGAGAGTCACTAGAACTAACAGGGGCTCAACTAGAACTAATATACCACTAGAACTAATACTTATATTAGAAATAATACTAGCTAAAAGTTAGAACTAACATGACATCAACTAGAACTAACACGAGAGCCACTAGAACTCAACTAGAATTAGCATACCACTAGAACTAATACTTATATTAGAAATAACACTAGTTGAAAGTTAAAACTAACATGACATCAGTTAGAACTAACACGAGACCCATTAGAACTAACAGGGGCTCAACTAGAACTAACATACTATTAGAACTAACTCTTATATTAGAAATAATACTAGCTGCAAGTTAGAACTAATATGACATCAGCTAGAACTAACACGGGAACCACTAGAACTAACAGGGGCTCAACTAGACCTAACATACCACTAGAACTAATGCTTATATTAGAAATAACACTAGCTAAAAGTTAGAACTAACATGACATCAGCTAGAACTAACACAAGAGCCACTAGAACTAATAGGGGCTCAACTAGAACTAACCTACAAACAAATCTGATGCACAAAAACCCTAAAAGTTCAGCAAAGTACCAAATTCACCAATCAAGCGCAAGAAAGACGAGATCAATATTTGCCTAACCCTAAGTCCTTAAGATAGAAATCGAGAGAGTTGAGAGAGGGAGTTACGATGTGAGACTACTGAGAGGGCATCAGATCTCCAAGGTGATGGCATCAAATAAATGATTTTTAGTTTATACCTCAGGCTCGGCCTCGACAACGGCGACGGGTGCGGGTGTCCCCCTAAAGCCGGAGATAGATTCTACGCCTGAGAAGATGTTATGGCCTCGGCCATGATGACTGTGGACTGTGAGGACACTGCGGAGTGCGGAGCGCAGCGGAGGAGCAATCGAGTGAAAGAGAGTAAGTTGTGAGAGAGAGGAAATGAGGAGCAGCGGTTGGGAAAGGGAAAGTGGAAATGAGTTAAGGGTTTGAGTGACTGAGTCTTTGGGGTAGTGGGTAGGGTTTGAGATTCGGGTATTGTACTATTGAGTATTATGTCGGTTCGGGTTGAAAAGTTTTCAACCCGATCCGAACTGCCCTACTCATAAAACCGATTTTTTTGGGTTGGTTCGGGTCGGTTCGATCGGTTTTTTTTGGTTTGGACCGAACCATGCTCAGCCCTAATGATGAAAATCATTGGCTATTTAAGAAACTCTCTTTTATGGAATCTTAGACTGAAATTCTGAAAACAAGAGAGTGAATTTGCACAAAAATTGAATCTTTTGGGTATGAACATTAGTTGGCAAATTCTGAACTTAATACCTATTTATAGCCTCTGAAAAACTTAAATTTTAAACTCAATTAACACCTAAAAACGACTATAAACAATCATATATTCAAATTCTAAAAAGCTAGAAAAATTGTATCTGTAGTCGACTACAAGGCTTAGTAGTCGACTACACTGAGCAAAACAGACTCTGTGAAGTCATATAACTGCTTAGTAGTCGACTACTAAGGAGAATAGTCGACTACACTGTACATATGTAGTTTTTGGATATTTGACAAACTGGCTTAGTAGTCTACTTCTAAGGGGAGCAGTCTACTACTAAAAGTTTTGAGACTCACTCTATATCTATAAACTCTAATGGTTAACTTAGAGGATTTTTATAGTTAACCACACACTCTAAGCATGTATTAATATATTCTAAATACTATGTGCGTATATGTGTTGTGAGTGATCAAGACTTGTATAAAAATTCTAAGCAAAGAAAATATGAAAATACAAAATTTATGAAGCACATCTTCTTATTTGCTTGTCTTGTAGCCTTGAACTTATCTTGTGTCTTGAGTATCTCTTTGAATATCATTGTTGATTTTACTCTGATACTGCAAAACATATGTTAGCACATAATACACATAATATATAATATTTGTTTGTAAGACCCCGTTGATTTTGACAACTTATAAGTGTGAATATGAGTGAATAAAGATATTTAATATATATTATAAATATCTTTGTTGCATGGTCATGCATGGAAAATGATATTTGAGCTTATGAGCATGTGTATATGCCTCAGGTATGAGGATGAGTTGCAAGTTTGCAAATCGTGTGCAAAAGATATCGAAGTATGCAGATTTTTGTTCATGAGTCGACTCATAACATGTCATGAGTCGACTGATCAGGTTGAGTCGACTTGCGCCTGTCATAAGTCGACTCATGAAATCGAGTCCTGTTTCAATTTTTCTTCTGCTGAGTCGACTCATAAAAATTATGAGTCGACCCATGACCATGAGTCGACCCATCATAAGTCATGAGTCGACTCATCGGGTTTTTCTGGCCTTTTTCAGTTCGGGTTTGTGGGTTTCGGGTCGGGTTTCTTTGGCTCTTATATATTGTTTACACCCGAAAACACCCATTTTCTGAAGAGATCTCCCCAAAAACCCTAGCCTCTCCCTTCTCTCTCTAACCCTAGGTGTTCTTGGTGATTTTTGGGGGCATTTCAAGGGGGATTTCAGCGTTTCTTTGGATTTCAACAAAGAGGATAGTCTTCCACCACATCTAAGGCGAGTGACATCTCGCCAAACTCCTCTCCCTTGTTTTTATGTTTTCATAAATGTTTTTCACAAATTTTGTTGAGCCTAAGATGTATTTTCGAATATAAAATGATGTTCTTACTAGTGAAAGTTCAAGATCACGTGTTTCAGATTTTTAAAACTTCCACCAACAAGTTTTGATGAAAACCCAGATCTGGAATTTTGTTTAAAGAATAAAAACATGAGTTTTTATATTAATTTGGTGTTGTCCTTCATGTTTAGGGATTTAAATGTTAGTGTTAACATTCAAGTATTTGTTTCATGTGCAATATATGTTTTCTCACTGTGTAATAGTCTAAAAATGAAGGCTAGATGTATGTATACTTGATAAGAATGAGATGTTGGATGAGTAGAACAAGTTCAGTTCATAAAAATACAGATTTCAGCTCGTGAGTCGACTCGCGACTCATCATGAGTCGACTCATCATGTCGAGTCGACTCATGACTAATCATGAGTCGACTCACAAAGTCGTTCCTGTTGTCTTTTATCTTCTGCTGAGTCGACTCGTCAGTATACGAGTCAACCCATGAGGCATGAGTCGACTCACAAGAGTGCATGAGTCGACTCATCCGAGATTTTCTTGTTTTCTTTGTGTTTTTGTTTAATCACATGCTGTATACACACATATAGATTGAACTCATATGTTATACATGTAAGATGACTTTTCCTGATACAAAGTTTAGGATTTGTACAGCAAGGCGTATAAGAGTTGAATGGACATTCTATTACTAGTGGTAACTTCATAGTTCACGTAAAGTCCTCGTGTTGGACTATAAGCGACTAAAGTCCTTGTGTTGGACTATAAGCGACTAAAGTCCTCGTGTTGGACTATAAGCGACTAAAGTCCTCGTGTTGGACTATAAGCGACTAAAGTCCTCGTGTTGGACTATAAGCGATTAAAGACCCCGTGTTGGGCAATTTTTGCTGGACCTTGAGCATAATACACATTTGGGTATTTGAGTATGACATTTTTATGTAGTTGGACATGATAGTGGCATGAGCTGTGCATAACACTTATTTCGACTATGAGATTTTGACATAGATGTGTTTATTATAAGAATGGGATTGTTATCTTTTCTTTATTGTTCATGTATTAGACTCCGGGCTTGGTGTTTAGGGATCTACAATTTGAGATACAAGGTATATACATGAGGGTTTCCTTGTTTGGATTATTTCGCTCGACGTACCTATGCTCGTGTTGTATTTCCCTAAGTACTAAGACCCATATCTGTTTGTATAATGATTTAATGCTATTATACATTATTGTATTTTCATATACAACGAGCCCTATCCCTTGGGGTTGGTTGTGATGTTGCTCGCTAGCGCTTTGACGCTCGTTGTCCCTCCCCCTTTCAGGTCACGAGCCAGGAGCACGGAGAGTCGCAGGTGGTTAGCGGACTACTTTAGTGTCCAGCTTTTCATATTATCTATGTATTATTTTCTTTGAGCTCCACTGTAGTGTTGTCAGACATTTGAGAGTTTATTCTAAAAGTTGTAAAGGCTGTGTCGCCTTATTTCCTTTACTCAGACTTACTGTATTTGAGACTTGTAAGAACTCCAGTTTATTTCATTTCAGACCTTGACTATGTTCTTCAGTTTATTTCGTTGATGAGATGTATTATGTTCTATCATTTCATCCAGTATTGTTGATTCACTTTTTACTTGCTTTGTACTTACACCTGTTGTTGATTCCACTAGAGAGATAGTGATTGTGATGGTGAAACGTGTTATCGCACGGTGTGGTGCATGGCAGGTTTGACATCCATGGTTTCACCTCGGACTGCAGCCGTGTGTGAACCCAGGGGCGTCACATACAACTCACATACAAAAAGACAATGAGAACACAAATAAATATATCAATATGAAAATAGTATCTCATTACTCAAACATAAAAATAATGTAAAAATAGATTTATGAAATCAAAAGAAAGAAAAACATGAGAATCATGGAAAAAGTTTTCAAATGAAAACAATTCACTCAAATGAAATCATAAATCAAGATTTCAACCTAAAATGATGTTTAATCAATAAAAGAAATCTTCTTTGTAAAACTTAATCAAACCACATATAAAATACATTATAAAGCACAAGTAGATGATCCATAAGCACAAACACATAAATATCATCATATAAATGAAATACAATGAATTCAAAGCAACAAATCAAAACAAAAGTTTTGACAAAAGAAATGCAAGAGAGGCAACAATTTCTAGCTCTTGAGCTAGGTCCAACCATATAACGACTTTTAGTACCCGGTAAACATGATTTGGGAATTAAACACCCAATAAATCCGGGGGTTGTTTAAACACAAACATCTCATAAAAATCAAAACTAATAATCATGAAAACAAAAGAATTGATCAAGGAAAAAATTATTTTCATATTCAAAAATTTCAAAGCATAATTTTCAAAACAAAGAAAAGAAAAAATAAGAAGGATCTTGGTTTAAAAGGATTTTGGCACACAAGCATTCTTGGTGCCGGATTATTTAGGGACATGACCCCTATCAACAAAGCTCAAAGCCCTTAGGTTATGAATCCATTTGGGCATATTTAGTGCATGAACACGGTCAAAGTAAAAATTATGCAAATGACCTTTCTGATTGCAATAAGTGCAATGAAAGAGGCCCATATGATTTTGTTGACCAAAAACATGTGCACGAGAAACATTTGCAAATAAAGATGGTCATTTAAAATCATTTTACAAATGTGAAACATTCTTTAAATCAGAATAAAATTTGGCCAAATGACCAAATCTACCACAATGATCACATTTAAAAATATGTGGTCTACTAGAAATATTTGGCAAACTAGAATTATTTTTCATATCAAAACAAAACTTTGCGAAATGACCAAACGGACCACAAAGATCACAATGATGCACACTAGCATGCTTATGATGAACATTATGTGCATGTGTATGAGGGTGTAATGAAGAAGCCTTATGAGATGCATAAGAAGCATTAGTCTTAGAAGATTTGTGTGCATCATAGCAAAATTTAGCTAGATGGCCTTTTTGGCCGCAAATGGAACATTTGTAAATTTTGTTGTACATATGTGCGTAGTGAGTGTTGGATTTGGAAGAATTAACACGTGACTTTGCACATAAGTCCATAAGTTTCTTGTTATTAACAATGTATATTTTAAGGGTTGAATCTAAAGATGAAATGCATTTATTCACAAGATTCAAATCTTCATTATTGGGAACATATACATTTTTATTAGAAGTAGAACATAAATATCATTTATAAAGGAAGCAGTATCATTTTTTATGTTCTCTACTTCTAAAATGACATTATCTCTTTCATGAGTTAAGCTAGAAATGGATGAGGTTAATTTTTATTTTCCAAATTTAACAAGTCATTGTATTCTTTAAGCAAGGTATTTTCTTTTGCAATGATATCAAATTTAGAACCTAGCAACTCATGAACGGATTTTAAATTAACATGCTTGCTTTTCAATTCCATAAATTTTTTACGCAATTTGTTATAAGCATGTAATAATTTTTCACTTGCACAAGCAAGTTCATCACTAAATAAATCATTAATAGATTTGAACTCGCAAACTTCACTAGGGCTATCGCCTAGTGCCCGTGTGCATGTTAATGCTCCACACTCACTTGAAGAAGAATCCTCCAAACTACGTCAGATTTCCTCCAAGTTGCTTTGATGTGCTTCTATAAATTTTTATAAATTATAAGCACTATCAAAATGAATAAATTTGTTAGAAATGGATGAGTCAAAAGCTTTAAGCAAGAATTCTAACAAAATCTTGTTCATTGTAAACATTCTATGATCCTTTTTACTCCACTTGGATTTTTCTAAAGTGGGCACAATATAAGCATCTTTAATAACTTCTCATAAATTAAAATGTTTAGATCTAACAAATATATTAAATCTAGAACACCATTGGTTATAGGGGAAAGCATTGAATTTAGGAGCAATATTTATATCATAACCTAATTTCATATCCATAATTATAATTATATGCAAGCAAGACAAATGCCATCAAAACTAGATTAACACAAATAAGATAACTTGGATCTTTAACTCAATGTGATTAGACCTTAAATCAAAGAGTACCAAGCTCTGATACTAATTAAAATTACCCCAATGCACTAGGAAAGAACCCTAGAGGGGGGTGAATAGGGTTTATGCTAATCTAATCCGATTTAATGCCAATTAAAAACTTATTAATAAATATCCTAGCAAATAAGATACGCAATGAGATATATGCAAGGATAAGCAATACAAACAAGGGTAAACAAATAGTGTAAACAATATAGAGAACAAACTAAATAATGAAACAATGGCGATATGAGCAATGAGCACAAGTATAAATAAACGCCAATGCAAACTCAAACACAATCAAATAATCACGGAGTTCGGACCTTCCGTCCTATGTCTCCGCTCCCTACTCCCAGGGAGAAATCCACTACACAACCGGGTTTTCAACGATCATCCGAATAACGTATTACACCTCACAATTTAGTTTTCTAGCTCACCGAAAACTTTACAATCACTCTCATTATAAACACACTAACTACCACCTCAAGTGTTGGACTCTAGCCCGTGTCTCCCTTAAGTGTTGGGAATTACAACCTCTCTCTAGGCATTACCACCTACCCCACTCCTCTTGTGACGATCTCGTCTCTCACCACACACTCCTCTTGGTGTACTAGTGCAATACAAAGTGAATCTCATGTCAGACCCTAGAGGGGGTGATTAGGGTCTTATGCTAATCTAATCCGATTTTATGCCAATTAAAATTAATTAACAAGTTATCCTAGCAAGTATGAAATACAACAATATATATGAGCTAGGATGAGCAATATGAACTAAGGGGTATATCCTAGCAATGAGATATACTATGAATTATATGCAAGGATATACAAACTAACACAAGGGTGAAATAAAAAATCTACCAAAGTGATAGGACAAAATGAAGTGTAATACACAAAGGCAATATAAGATATGAATACAAGAATAAGAACGCCAATACAATCACAAACAAAATAATATAATTATGGAGTTCAGTCTAACCACTTGACCTACGTCTCCGCTCCTCACCTCGAGGAGATCTCCACTATCACAACCGGGCTTTGTACGTTCACCCGAATAACGTTTACACCTCACAATATGGTTTTCTAGTTTACCGAAAACTTTACAACTAATACACTATTGTAATCCCACTCTACACCCTCTCAAGTGTTGAACTAGACGTGTCTCCCTCAAGTGCTCGGATACAACCTCTCTCTAGGTTTGTCAACCGACGCCACTCCTCTTGGGACGATCCCCGACTCTCGCCACACACTTCTCTCGGTGTACAAGTGTATTACAAAGTGAATCTCACAATAAGCATAATACAATAAAAGATTTATTCTCTAATATGGATGAGAACACAATGAAAGTTCACACTCAATTGTTACAACTCTCACCAACCCAAATATACTATATATGAAAATATAATAAGCTCAATGTGGGTGTGCGTAACAATGAGATATAAATCAAAACTAAACTCAAATAGCAAACTAGCAATAATAAGAATATAAAAATCAATAATAATATTTCTAGAGAAAAGAGATAGAAAAGTTCTCTATAAACACAAAGAGAGCATGAGAAGATATTGAAGATGAACTCCTCAACAGATGATGCAAGCTCCTCTTTGTAAAAGCAAACCCCAAAAACAAACTAAACAAACTGTAAAACCCTCTTAAACTTCTTTAAAACTTTCTCCAATTCTCTGTTGGTAGAAGAGGTGTTGAGGGGTTTTTATAGGAAGAGAAACCAACAGCCAACACCACAAACAAAACAACAAAAATCCTAGAAAATCAGGAATACGAATCTGTACAAAAAGAGCCGTTGGGGTGAATGGCGGTCGACCGTGGAAAACTCGCGGTCGACCGTGAGCCAGCTAAGAAACCCAGAAAACTTCCAGAGACTTACGCGGTCGACCGTGGCGGTCGACCGTGGGAATTTTTGAGCCGACGGTCGACCGTGGCGGTCGACCGCGAAAGTTTTTGCAGCCCACTTAGCAAAAGACACAAGCGCGGTCGACCATGGCGGTCGACCGCAAACTGATCTATAAAATGATAGTTTTGAAACAGAATTTGAGACTTTTAAAAATATGTTAAAAATAACAAATAAAGTCCAAAAATAATGAAACTTTAGGAAATGTATATAAACATGTAAATGAACATGTTACAAAATTTTTTTTCCAAATTGTACCCATTTGTGAAAAATCATCATTTTACAAAATAGTCCAAAACATGAAAATGTAAACACAATAGTTTTGACATTTTAGCTTAACCATGTTTTGAAACATTACAAAAAGATTTTATAGACTTAATAAAAGATGTATATGATTATTGTTAAGTCTAAAAGCTGAAAATACAATATTTTCACAAAATTATATATTTTGCAAACTTTTCAAAAAAAAAGAATAAATATGATTTTCTTGAACTAAATAAAATTGATATTGATGAAATCATATATATGCATATAATTATGAAACAAGAAATGTATTTTCAATTGTATTCAATTGTTTCATATTAAAACTCGAATAATCTTAAACCAAAACATTTATGTATATATATACTATATATATACAAAAACCAAAACGTGTATGTGTGTATATAATTGAGCTTAAGGTACTAACACACATAATATAAACCTAAACTAATGTTACCCAAGCTTGATCTTGATCTTCATTGTAGTTAAACTTGGTACACTATGCGAAAGAAGCTTGAACTTGGATCTTCAACTTGAATTGCAAGGCTTCACTCCATAATTCCGCCAATTTCCATTGGATATGATCATTGAAGCGCAATTCTATCCATCCTCCAGCATATTATTTGCCTTGAATAAATACGAAAGCACAAACAATAGACAAACAACATTAGTTGTAAATTATTTATTAAACATCATCAAAACAAGAAGGCCAACATCTTACAATTTAGGCACCCAACAAATAAATTGTTCTCTACAATGGATGAGAACACAATATAAGCTCACACTCAATGTCACACAAACCCCACAACCCAAATTATACAATGTATGAAAATACAATAAGCTCAATGGTTGTGTGTGTAAACAATGAGTAAATAAAATTAACTAAACTCAATATAAACACTAGCTTAATGAATTAATATTAAACAATATAAATGTAAAGCTAGATTGAGTTTAGAAAACTTCTCCAATAAATGACAAGAGTGAGAGAGTGATGAGTTGAAGCTCAAACACCAAAGGATGATCTCCTCTTTGCTCTTGTGAAAATTTCTTCACAAACTAAACTCTTGAAAAACAAACACTAAACAAACTTAAACACTCTTTAAACTTGTTTAAAAACTATCTTGATTACCTTAGAATATTAGAGGTCAAGGGGTATATATATGTAAAACCCCGTATTTTTGTTATATAGATATATGAATTATTGGGGATAAATAATTCTATTGTGGTAAATGATTTGAGGTCATAGATATACTTGATAGCAAGTTGTTAGATATGTTTGAGGGTATTCTTATAGAGTTTCGTGCATTGATTTTGGTAGATTAACAAAACATGCAAGAATCTGGAAAATGTCGGCTTAGTCGACTCATGAGTCGACTTATGAGTCGACCAATGAGTCGACTTACGAGTAGATTTCCAGATTTTTTATTTGCGGGTTTGGTTTGGTTTTATTTCGGGTTTGACCATTTGTATATAACCTCTCCTACCCGAAACCAGCCCCAAACCCATCAGATATCAGAGAAAACCCTAGCACCTCTCTCCCCTAAAACCCTAATTCGCTTTTGGTGAGTTTTGGGGGATTTTCGGAGAATTCCAGCAAGTTTCAATGAAGTGTAGCGAAGGGGATCATCCTCTCTCGGATTCAAGAGTTGTTCTAGCATACCAGATGTGAGTAACATCTTGTCCAGCTCTCACCCACTGTTTGTATAGTTTTCTTCGAGTTTTATTTTGTTTTCTTGAGCCTAAAATGTATTTTGTGCATAAAGATAGATACTTTATATTATGAGTAGCAAGATCTATATTTTCAGTTTAATAAAAACTCACCAACGATTTTGTAAATGTAGATCCAGATCTGGAATTTATTTAAACTTAGGTTTCATGTGATTTATTGATTTCAATGCATTTTAAATATGGAAAAATATATTTAGGGTTTTGTGTAAGTAATCACATGCAAATTTTTGTTTCAGTTTGGTACATATATATGTAGGAATCATGTTTACAATTGCTGAAAATAATGAAGAAAAACTTTAGATTTAAATTTTTACAGAAAATCAACGAAAACAGAAGACTGGGAAATTTCTGCTCAGTCGACCAATGAGTCGACTAACGGAAAATTTCCATCCTTCTTTCTTTTCTTTTGTTCTATCTGGTCGACCAATGAGTCGACCAATCCCAGTCGACTTATGAGTCGATTGACGAGGAATTTTTCCTGTTTTCCTCGGGTTGGATTTGTTTGGGTTGTTTCGGTTTAACTGAGACTGTTTATGCTTGTTTATTGTAGTTGCGTACTTTAATATGAACGAGGAGTCACCTCAAATACCTGATATTCAATATTTAGGTTTATTTTGTATCGCTACACGTGAGATGATTTGCGGACACGAGATTAGGTTTGCATACCGAGACACGTGAGGCATTAGGGTATATGCATCTTTCATATATTTCATCTAGTCCATGTGTTGGGCTATTATGATGTGCAGTCTATATGTTGGACATTTGTCACATTCAGTCCATGTATTTAACAACTTTCATATGCAGTCTATGTGTTGGACATTCATTATATCTAGTTTTAGTCCATTTGTTGGACATCAGTTTAGACCTTAAAATTGACACCTACACTTGTATAGGCTGGACATGACACTTACATGGGGTGTGACATGACCTTGTATTTAAGTTCTGAGATGAGTTTATCTTCTTTTATTATTATTCATGTATTAGATTTTGGATTTGGTATTTAGGGATTTATAATTTGAGATACAAGATATATACATGAGGGTTTCCTTGTTTGGATTATTTCGCTCGACGTACCTATGCTCGTGTTGTAATATCCTAAATACTAAAATCCTCTTATACATAGGTATTTACAATTTAAGATACATGGTATATATATGAGGGTTTTCTTGTTTGGATTATTTCGCTCGATGTACTTATGCTCACGTTGTAATTACCTAAATAGGATCAGTGATTTTATATATACATTATAACTGTATTTTCTGTATACAACGAGCCCTTTCCCTTAGGGTTGGTTGTGCTATTACTCACTAGCGCTTTGACGCTCATTGTCCCTCCCCCTTTTAGGTAACGAGTTAGGAGCCCGGAGAGTCGCAGGTTGATGGCGGCGCACTTTAGCTTCAGCCGTTTATTATAGTTATATTTTTTTGAACTCCACTGTAGACTTTTGTTAGACATTTGAGAGTTTATTCTAGAAGTTGTAAAGGTTGTGTGTCTTATTTCCTTTTATTCAGACATTTATATTTGAGACTTATTGAGAAGTTCTAGTTTATTTATTTCAGACATTGACTTGTACTTCAGTATGTTAGATGATGAAATATTAATTTGATCTCTATTATTTTATTAGTTGACTCTTGTATTATCTTTTATTTGCTTTTGTACCTACATCTGTTATTGACTCTACTAGAGAGATAGTAATTGTGATGGTGAAACATGTTATTGCGCGGTGTGGTGCATGGTAGGTTTGACATTTCTGGTTTCACCTCGGACTGCAGCCTTATGTGAACCCAGTGGCATCACAGTTGGTATCAGAGCTCTAATTCCAGTATCCTTAGGAACATACTGTGTCGAGTCGTGGAGCTAGGATAGAGTTTCTTAGGATTCATGTATAGAGTCCGTAAGGATTCCCTAGTATGAGTGAGGATGATATATGCGTATATCTCAAAATTTAAGGATATTTTTTTATGACAACTATTTTTGTGTAAATTTAAAGTATTTGTGTGAATACTAAATTGTTGCGAAAATCATATTGTGATATGCTATGTATGTGTATATGTCTATTTTTACTCATAAACTCTTATTTTCTTATGATCAGAGAGATGATAGGACGTGGTAGACCTCGTACTCGGAGAGCTAGACAGGCAGAGTCGTAGCAGGCTCCACCTGAGCCACAGTAGGCACCACCTGAGCCGCAGCAGGCTCCCCAGTACCTGATAGATCTTATGGCTCCCATCTTAGCTAGGATGACAGTAATTGAGGAGCTTGTGGCGAATCATATCGCGCTACCAACGCCACCACCATCACTTGTAGATCAGTCACAGGGGATACCAGTCGTTCCTATTAGCGAGAGACCCCCAGAGACCGCTCCTGCAGCTATTCTACCAGCAGTTCTGGATAGAGCCACAGAGCAGGAGGCTTGGCTCCGTATGGTAGAGAGGTATCAGAAGATGAGGGCACCGAAGTTTCAGGGGTCATCAGACCCTCTTGTAGCCCATAAGTGGAAGGAGGATGTGAGTAACACCCTCGACATACTTAATGTGGATTCGGTCCAGAAGCAGAGATTGGCATCCTACAGTCTGAAGGGAGATGCCGAGAGATGGTATCGACTCCAGTTTACTCCAGAGCACCGGATGACCCTCACATGGGAGGACTTTGTCTACTTCTTTGACGGGCAATATATTTCTTCTACAGCATGGACTAGGAAGAAGCTTGAGTTGTCCCGATTGACTCAGGGGGACATGTCAGTGGCAGACTTTGAGAGCAGATTTATGGAGTTGCTGCACTTCATGGGTATGTGGCAGACAGGAGAGCGATAGGCTCAGATGTTCCTAGCAGGGCTCCGCCCTAATCTTCGTTGATACCTCGTCTCGAGGAAGTTCTATTCATTTCGAGAGGTAGCATAGGCCGCCACCTCATAGGAGATTGAGACTGTCATGTTCCAGCAAGATAAGGAATGGAAGACTAAGGCAGGACATAACTGGGACAAGGGTAAGAACAAGAGACCTTTTTGGGGCCTCAGCAGCAGCATCAGGGCCCTCATAAGAAGGGACCACAACAGGATCAGAGAGCGCATCAGCAGCGCAAGTTTCAGGGAGTTTGTTATAACTGTTGCAAGGTCGGACATAAGGCATCAGAGTGTCGCAGCGTACCAGTAGGAGCTCAGTAGGGCAAGGGCCCGAACCAGCAGCAGCGGAGAGCTTAGGATAGAGGTCAAGGTCAGCACATAAGGCTAGAGGCACCACCAGCAGTTCAGAAGACTGAGGGATAGATTCGTGCAGTTCAGGAGGTTCCTCAGGGGCAGATAGTTCTGTTCTCTCTAGCACTAGCAGCAGAGCAGATGTCAGCCACAGGCAGAGTATATGTGGTAGTACCGTATGATCATGGAGCTAGAGGAGCAGTGGTGGAGGGTACGTTCCTTGTGAATTCTTTTCCCGCCTGTATTCTCTTCGATTCAAGAGCTTCGCATTCCTTCATTTCGTATGATTTTATGTCTAGACTCCAGCTCGTAGCTCAGCCATTAGACACCCCTTTCTTAGTTTCCACCCCTTTAGGTGAGATATCACTTCTGGAGAGCATTTGTAGGAGGTGTACTATCAGTTTAGATGGAGTCGAAGTTCGTTGTCAAATTGATAGTGTTGCATATGTCCAAGTTCGATGTCATCCTTGGTATGGATTGGTTGTCTTCCTACCATGTTAGTATTGACTGCTTTGGAAAGACAGTCAATTTACGGGTGTCCGATGGGTCTGAGATGATTGTGGCAACCTCTCAGGGCAACCGTTTTGCGGAGTCATTTCTGGCGTACATCGAGGAGGTGATGCGACGGGATCAGGGTGTTGATTTATTAGAGACTAGAGTTGTCTCAGAGTATCAAGATGTCTTTCAGGACATACTTGGACTATCTCCTATGAGAGAGGTTGAGTTCTGTATTGAGTTGTAGCCAGGCACAGCCCCGATATCCCGTGCACCCTATCGCATGACACCAGCTGAGATGAGGGAGCTTTAGACCCAGGTGGACGAGTTGTTAGCTCAGGGTTTTATTCGTCGGAGTCATTCTTCGTGGGGCGCATCGGCCCTCTTCGTGAAGAAGAAGGACGGTAGTATGAGATTGTGCATTGATTATAGAGAGTTGAACAAGATCACTATCTGAAATAGGTACTCATTACCTAGGATTGATGACTTGTTCGACTAGTTGCAGGGAGCGTAGTATTTCTCAAAGATTGATCTTCGCTCTGGTTATTATCAGTTGTGGGTTCGGGAGATGGATATTCCCAAAACCGCTTTTCTTACTTGATATGGATCATTCGAGTTCATGGTCATGCTATTTAGGTTGACCAATGCACCTGCTGTATTCATGAATTTGATGAATCGGGTTTTTCATCCCTTCTTGGATCGGTTCGTGATTGTTTTTATCGACGACATCCTCATTTATTTGAGATCGGAGGCAGAACACGAGCAGCACCTACGGTTAGCTTTGAGGACTCTGTAGGAGCATCAGTTATATGCCAAGTTCAGCAAGTATGAATTTTGGTTTTTAGCAGTCAGATTTCTTGACCACGTCATCAGTAGAGAGGGCATAGTAGTGGATCCGGCTAAGGTTACAGCAATTCTTGATTAGGAACCGCTAAGGACGGTGACAAAGATTCGTAGCTTTTTAGGCTTAACTGGCTATTACAGGAAGTTCATCCAAGACTTCTCGAAGATTTCGACGCCACTTACACGCCTTACGAAGAAGGGTGTACAGTTCATTTGGAGTGTGGAGTGCCAGAAGGCCTTTGATATCTTGAAGGCTAAGTTGACTTCAGCGCCAGTTTTGACTATTCCGAGCAGCGATAGAACATTTGTGGTCTACACAGATGCATCATTAGCAGGTTTAGGAGGCGTCTTGATGCAGACTCAGAGGGTAGTAGTATATATCTCACGGCAGTTAAGGGTACATGAGCAGAACTATCCCACTCATGATTTAGAGTTAGCAGCAGTGGTATTTGCACTGAAGTCTTGGAGACACTACTTGTATGGAGTGCAGTTTAAGCTATTCACAAACCACCAGAGTCTGAAGTATCTTTTCTCTCAGAAGGAACTCAACCAGAGACAGAGGAGGTTGATTGAGTTTATCAAGGATTACGAGTTCGTGATCCAGTATCGTCCGAGAAAGGCGAATGTCGTAGCAGATGCTTTAAGCAGGAAGCGTCGACATCGGGTTTCGGCTTTGAGGTGTTCATTGTATAAAGATCTTTTTACTCTTAGCCAGTTTGATTTCAGACCCGATATTGGTGGAACCAGTACATTTTTAGGAGCTGTGTCAATGCAGCCATCTTGGAGTGTCAGAGTTGTCAGAGCTCAGCTGGAAGACTTTTGGATTCAAATCCGAAATGAGGAGATTTCCAAAGAACCTAAAGCTAATTGGACCCTTAGAGAAGATGGAGGTCTACGGATGAAGGGTAGATTGGTTATGTCATCCAGTGCCGAGCTGAAGAGGAAGTTATTTGATGAAGCTCATTGTACTCTGTATACAGTGCATCCAGGAACCACCAAGATGTACAAGGACTTGAAGAGACACTTCTGGTGGAGTAGTATGCGTAGAGAGCGAAAGCTCCCCCTACAAATAAGCATGGTGAGTATAAAACAAATATAAGGAAAAGCTCCCCCTATCAAAATATCTTATGGAATATATGCAATGAATACTAAAGTATACATATGTGAGCAAATATAGAAATAGAAAAACATGCTAGGTACAACTCACATACAAAAAGACAATGAGAACACATATAAATATATCAATATGAAAATAGTGTCTCATTACTCAAACATAAAAATAATGTAAAAATAGATTTATGAAATCAAAGGAAAGAAAAACATGAGAATCATGGAAAAAGTTTTCAAATGAAAACAATTCACTCAAATGAAATCAAAAATCAAGATTTAAACCCAAAATGATGTTTGATCAATAAAATAAATCTTCTTTGTAAAACTTGATCAAACACATATAGAATACATTATAAAGCACAAGTAGATGATCCATAAGCACAAACACATAAATATCATCATATAAGTAAAATACAATAAATTCAAAGCAACAAATCAAAACAAAAGTTTTGACAAAAGAAATGCATGAGAGGCAACAATTTCTAGCTCTTGAGCTAGGTCCAACCATATAACGACTTTTAGTACCCGGTAAACATGATTTGGGAATTAAACACCCAATAAATCCTGGGGTTGTTTAAACACAAACCTCTCATCAAAATCAAAACTAATAATCATGAAAACAAAAGAATTGATCAAGGAAAAAATTATTTTCATATTCAAAAATTTTAAAGCATAATTTTCAAAACAAAGAAAAGAAAATAATAATAAGAATCTTGGTTTAAAAGGATTATGGCACACAAATATTCTTGGTGTCGGATTGTTTAGGGACATGACGTACCCCTATCAAAAAAGCTCAAAGCCCTTGGGTTATGAATCCATTTGGGCGCATTTAGTGCACGAACACGGTCAAAGCAAAAATTATGCAAATGACCTTTTCGATTGCAATAAGTGCAATGAAAGAGGCCCATATGATTTTGTTGACCAAAAACATGTGCACGAGAAACATTTGCAAATAAATATGGTCTTTTAAAATCATTTTGCAAATGTGAAATATTCTTTAAATCAGAATAAAATTTGGCCAAATGACCAAATCTACCACAATGATCACATTTAAAAATATGTGGTCTACTAGAAACATTTGGCAAACTAGAATTATTTTTCATATCAAAGCAAAACTTTGCCAAATGGCCAAACCGACCACAAAGATCACAATGATACACACTAGCATGCTTATGATGAACATTATGTGCATGTGTATGAGTGTGTAATGAAGAAGTCTTATGAGATGCATATGAAGCATTAGTCTTAGAAGATTTGTGTGCATCATAGAAAAATTTAGCTAGATGGCCTTTTCGGCCGCAAATGGAACATTTGTAAATTTTACTGTACATATGTGCATAGTGAGTGTTGGATTTGGCAGAATTAACACGTGACTTTGCACATAAGTCCATAAGTTTCTTATAGTTAACAATGCATATTTTAAGGGTTGAATCTAAAGATGAAATGCGTTTATTCACAAGATACAAATCTTCATTATTGGGAACATATACATTTTCATTAGAAGTAGAACATAAATATCATTTATAAAGGAAGCAGTGTTATTTTTTATGTTCTCTACTTCTAACATGGCATTATCTCTTTCATGAGTTAAGCTAGAAATGGATGAGGTTAATTTTTCATTTTTCAAATTTAACAAGTCATTGTATTCTTTAAGCAAGGTATTTTCATTTGCAATGACATCAAATTTGAACCTAGCAACTCATGATCGGATTCTAAATTAACATGCTTGTTTTTTAATTCCATAAATTTTTTATGCAATTTGTTATAGGCATGTAATAATTTTTCACTAGCACAAGGAAGTTCATCACTAAATAAATCATTAATAGATTTGAACTCACAAACCTCACTAGGGCTATCGTCTAGTGCCTGTGTACATGATAATGCTCCACACTCACTTGAAAAAGAATCCTCCAAACTACGTCGGATTTCCTCCAAGTTGCCTTGATGTGCTTCTATAAATTTTTATAAATTGTAAGCACTATCAAAATGAATAAATTTATTAGAAATGGATGAGTCAAAAGCTTTAAGCGAGAATTCTAACAAAATCTTGTTCATTGTAAACATTCTATGATCCTTTTTACTCCACTTGGATTTTTCCAAAGTGGGCACAATATAAGCATCTTCAATAACTTTCCATAAATTAAAATGTTTAGATCTGACAAATATATTAAATCTAGAAGATCATTGGTTATAGGGGAAAGTATTGAATTTAGGAGCAATATTTATATCATAGCCTAATCTCATATCCATAATTATAGTTATATGCAAGCAAGACAAATACAATCAAAACTAGATTAACACAAATAAGATAACTTGGATCTTTAGCTCAAGGCGATTAGACCTTAAATCAAATAGCACCAAGCTCTGATACCAATTGAAAGTACCCTAATGCTACTAGGAAAGAACCCTAAAGGGGAGGATAGGGTTTATGCTAATCTAATCCAATTTAATGCTAATTAAAAACTTATTTACAAATATCCTAGCAAATAAGATATGCAATGAGATATATGTAAGGATAAGCAATACAAACAAGGGTAAACAAATAATGTAAACAATATAGAGGACAAACTAAATAATGAGACAATGGCGATATGAGCAATGAGCACAAGTATAAATGAACGCCAATGCAAACTCAAACACAATCAAATAATCACGGAGTTCGGACCTTCCGTCCTATGTCTCAGCTCCCCACTTCCGAGGAGAAATCCACTACACAATCGGGTTTTCAACACTCACCCGAATAACGTATTACACCTCACACTTTAGTTTTCTGGCTCACCGAAAACTTTACAATCACTCACAATGTAAACACACTAACTATCACCTTAAGTGTTGGTCTCTAGCCCGTGTCTCCCTCAAGTGTTAGGAATTACAACCTCTTTCTAGGCATTACCACCTACTCTACTCCTCTTGGGATTATCCCGTCTTTCACCACACACTCCTCTTGGTGTACTAGTATAATACAAAGTGAATCTCACAATTTAGGCACTCAACAAATAAATTGTTCTCTACAATGGATGAGAACATAATGTAAGCTCACACTCAATGTCACACAAACCCCACAACCCAAATTATACAATGTATGAAAATATAATAAGCTCAATGGTTGTGTGTGTAAACAATGAGTAAATAAAATTAACTAAACTCAATAGAAACACTAGCTTAATGAATTAATATTAAACAATATAAATGTAAAGCTAGATTGAGTTTAGAAAACTTCTCCAATAAATGACAAGAGTGAGAGAGTGATGAGTTGAAGCTCAAACACCAAAGGATGATCTCCTCTTTGCTCTTGTGAAAATTTCTTCACAAACTAAACTCTTGAAAAACAAATACTAAACAAACTTAAACACTCTTTAAACTTATTTAAAAACTTTCTTGATTATCTCAGAATATTAGAGGCCAAGGGGTAAATATAGGCTCATGAAACAACCCCAAAAACCAAGAGAAAACATCACAAAAAGACAAAATAACAAAAACGAAAAATTCTGGAATACTAGCCGTTATGATGCCATCAGTCAACTGACGGGTTTCATCAGTCGACTGATGAGCTGACCGTTAGAGGTATTTTTCAGCTCATTAGTCGACTGATGACCTTATCAGTGGACCAAAACAAAACAGAAAAATATAAAACTTTGGAAAATAATTATAGACATGATAATAAACATGCTACAAAAACTGGTTTTCAAAAATCATCTCCCATTTATAAAATATCATTATTTTGTAAATATGTCCAAAACATGAAAACATGAGATACTTGAATTTTGATGTTTTGACATAAGCCAAGTTTTGAAACTTTGTAAAATGATTTTATAGACTTGATAAAAAGTATAAACTATAGTTGTTAAGTCTATAAACCATATAAACCAAAAACACAATATTTTCCAAATGCAATAGAATATGAAACATATAAAAGTATATATGAAGATATATATTATGTCATATCTATATAGCTAAATCAAAACATATATGTATATATATAACTATATATATACAAAAACTAAAACATGTATGTGTGTATATAATTGAGCTTAAAGTACTAACACACATAATATAAAATCTAAACTAAATTACCCAAGCTTGATGAAGGTCTTCAATGAGCTCGACTTGGTAAACTTGCGGATGAAGCTTGAACTTGGATCTTCAACTTGAATTGCATAGGTTTCACTCTACTATTCCGCAAACTTCCATTGGATATGAACTTGCGGATGAAGCTTAAACTTTGATCTTTAACTTGAATTGCATAGGTTTCACTCTACTATTCCGCAAACTTCCATTGGATATGATCGTGAAAGCGCACTTCCATCCAACCTCCAACTTATTGTTTACCTAGAATAAATACAAAACACAAACACTAGATAAACAACATTAGATGTAAATTGTTTGTAAATCATCATTAAAACAAAAGGATCCAACAAGTGTATTGTTTAAATTCAATGCTTAAACTATTATTTTTTGGCTCTTTCCATATAATGTTTGAAAGTTTTAAAACTTCCAATGTATATTTGTAATTTTTTGAATTTCTAGGAATTTTTTTGTAAATTTTTAAACTTTAGAGGGTGTTTTTTTTAGCTTTCTAAGTTCTTAATGTGTTTTTTAATGTACTATATAGACATGTCAAGCAATGATGAATATCTTTAAGAAAAAGTGATTCTTAAGAGGTCACTATTATGGAAGAATGCACAGCAATCATTCTACACAGTTTATGTATGCAAAAAGTCTTAGGCAATATACATAGTAGTTTGATCTAATGTGAAGATGGATTCAGTTAATATGTTTAGAGAAGTAAACCAATTAAGCAATTTTCAATATGTAGAAAACAATCTGAAAGTTTTAAAAATTGTAAAAACTCACTCAAAACTCAAAATTTGCAACAAAAAATACTCAGAATTTCAAACCTACAATCAATACGCTGAAAATATAGGAATTAAGAATAACCCCTTGAAATATTTATAATTTGTAGAAAATATCTCGATAATTTGCAAAATTATAAAAAACATCCTAAAAGTTTGAAAATTTACAAACAAAACGTAAGGGTACAAATGTAAAACCCCGTAATACTGAATGTTGTGAGATATAATAATAAACATGTTATATTGTGATAAATAATGTTTATTGATATTTTAGTATGCTAGGAATTTATTTGAGATCAATCTGATACATATATATGAATATATGAGTGCAAATGCACAAAACATGCACGAGAAAAAAATCTGGGAAAAATGACCAGTTAAAAGTTTATAGATTTTACACAATGATGCACTTAGAATTTGGGAAAACTCAAAATACAACAGTTGTAGGTCTTTTCAACATATTTCCAAATAATCTTATATCACCTTATTCCAAGGTCGGACGCAAAGGTTATTGCCAAAATACTGAAGGTTGTTTTCCTAGTCAGACTAGGTTTCCTGGTTCGGGTCAAACATGTTTGTTTCGGGTTTGCCTCTATAAATACCTATGTTTTTCATAAAAATTCCCTTCTTTTATCATATCCATGAACCCTATCAGCCACCCTCTCCCCTCAAAAACCCTAGATCTTATTCTTATGAGTTTTGAGAGCTTTGTGAAGCAAATATCGACAAAAGGGCAAGATCATCGACGTGTGACAAGGGAGAATGGGTGGTTTATGCTCATGAATTGCTTGCTGTTTATTTTAGAGGCTTGAACATGAGATTAAGGCAAGATTATCTTTATCCAAATCTATTCCCATAGTTAAATAACTAGTTTAGATGATTAATATGATGTTGAATATGTGTTTTCATGCTTTAATCTTAACCTGAGGTGTTAAAAGTCAGATTTTTTTTTGATAGTAAACCTTAAAACAAATACTAGATGAATAATCTTTTCTTACTATTTATGATAGTATCATGATCATGATCATTAGGGTTTTTCATAATTTTATTCATATAAGAAAAATTTAAGTGATGTACTATATATATGTTTTTATGCAAAAAACTGCAGCACTTATATAATTTTTAATTGAGAGTTTAAAATAGTAAACAAGATACAATTTTAAACAAACTAGTTTTATATGAAAACTATATGTATCTAGTTTTTAAAACAGAAAACCATTCTTAAAAAGACTTTGTATAAAGAAAGATATGTTATGTTTACTAATAATATATACTGCAGAAAAACGGCTGCACATATATAATGTTTAACTGGAGATTTGGGATAACAAATAAACTCCAACCTAAAACAAACTTATGTCATTTGAAAGATGTGTGAATCTAGTTTTTAAAATAGAAAACCATTTGTAAAAATAGTTTTCCTAGAGAAAGATATGCTTGTTTTACTAACAGATATCACGTCTATTTTTCCTGCTCGTTTTGTGGAGCTGTGTTGCGCCGTTTTGAGGTGTGTTCGCGGAGTTTTGAGCCGCTTAATGTTATATATATGGTCATGAATATGTTATGTTATACATTAAAGGGGATTATGATGAATTTTAATTTGATCATATTTGAATTAGATATAGTTCATATACATATTGGATGTCGTTGATGAACACAGCTTAGTACTATATGGGATAGTGCGTCGACACACCAGATATACACAGTTTATACATGAGGTGGATATCGTTGATGAGCTTAGTTTAGTACTACATGAGGTAATGCATCAATATTCCATATGTATAGGCCATTGAGTCAGATTTTAGGAGGCTTGATCTAGCCGTCAGTCCCGCACTAGGGTGCGATGAGGCTCGTGAGCCGTATTTCTAGGATGCCTATTTGGTAGTCTGTCTCACACTCATGTTATGCACTAAGATCCTGTGACGCCCCTGGGTTCACACAAGGCTGCAGCCCGAGGTGAAACCAGGAATGTCAAACCTGCCATACACCACACCGTGCAATAACATGTTTCACCATCACAATTACTATCTCTCTAGTGGAATCAACAACAGGTGTAGTACAAAGCAAGTAAAAGGTTTTATAACAAATGCTTGATGAAATGATAGGACTTAAATTTATACATCTCATCAATCAAATAAGCTGAAATACATAGTTCAAGTCTGAAATGAATAATAAAGATCTGGAGACCTCAACATGTCTCAAAGTACATAATGTCTGACAAGAGGAAATAAGGCACACAGCCTTTACAACTTCTAGAATAAAACTCTCAAATGTCTACACAAAAGTCTATAGTGGAGCTCGAAAGAAAATATAACTAAATAGACAGCTGAAGCTAAAGTACATCGCCATCAACCTACGACTCTCCGGGCTCCTGGCTCGTTACCTGAAAGGGAGAGGGACAACGAGCGTCAAAGCGCTAGCGAGCAACATCACAACCAACCCCAAGGGAAAGGGGTTGTTGTAAACAGAACATACAGTTAATACATAATAATATAAATCATTTATCCTAACAACAATGGGTTTTGGTACTTAGGAAATTACAACACGAGCATAGGTACGTCGAGCGAAATAATCCAAACAAGGAAACCCTCATGTATATACCTTGTATCTCAAATTGTAAATCCCTAAATACTAAACCCGAGGTCTAATACAAGAAACAATAAAGGAAACAAATACAAACCCATTTCTACCGATAAGTGTAATCATGTCATGGCCACAATGAGTGTCATATCTGAAAACGATTAAGTGTCCAAAACATAGACTATATAGATTAAACGTCCAACACCTAGACTGCATGAAGTAAACGTCCAACTCATGGACTTAAAGTAACGAGTGTCTAGCGCATGGATCGAATATAACCAATGTCCAA
>BQKN01000260.1:109543-121552 GCA_022839385.1 Asparagus kiusianus
GGGGGGGGGGGGGGGGGGGGGGGATCTCTTGCTGTTCATCATCACATGCCTTTTCCCATCCCTCTCTGTATAAAAATAATAACTTTGATTACTAAATCTCAGTTAAAGATAATATAATGATAGTTTATGGCCACATCAACCTCTCTAACTTTTGTGCTCTTCTTCCACTCTCTTTTTTAGTATGGCGTCGCCATTGACTCTCCATTCAAAGCATCTTCATCTTCTTCTATAGGCGTGGACCTTTACCTTTCTAGCACCGATTAAATCCACCAAAGCCTTCAAACTTTTTTTTTTTTTTTTTGAGTTGAGTGTGTGAGACAACTGCTTGTGCTATACGAAAGGCGAAATCAACTTTCTTAATTATAAAATTTAGGAGATCAGAGTATCTTCAAGGGTTATTGTGTTTTATTTTATATGATTTTGGGATGAGAATCTTAGAAGGCTTTCTATTGGTGAAATGCGAGTGGAGGGAAGAATGGGGCAAGTGTAAGCAGAGAAGTTAAAAAGAGACCTTGCCAAGAAGATGCCATTTTGGTGTGCTTTTTTTTTATGCTCGTCATCTCAAATTAGTAAAAATTTTGGTGTTTTACAATTTTCTTCAGTTTTAGGGCGTTTTTTACTAATTTGAGATTTATAAACATTGTCTTTGAAATTTTTAGTGCATTTTTAGTAGGTTCTTATTTTTTAAGGTGTTTATTGCAATATTTGAAAGTTTATGGGTTATTTTTGCAAAGTCCAAATATTCAGGGGGTTGTTTGTGATGCTATATTGTTCATAGATAATTTATTGGTCTGAATTTTCCAAGGGTTTTTTGTTAACTTTGAAGTATGATGGTGGTTTTTACAATTTACAAATTTTTTGGTTGTTTTTGTCAAACTCTAAAATTTTGAGGGGTTTGTTTGTAATTCCCATATTTCAGTTTATTGTTTATAGGTTGAAATTCTAAGGGTTATTTTGTAAAATTTGAAATTTGAGGGTGCTTTTTGTAATTACGAAACTTTCAACTTGTTCCATGCAAAATCCAATTTTTATGATGTTGTTTGGAGTTCCTAGAATTTCAATATAATGGTTTTATGTTTTGAACTTTTCAGGATTTTTTTGTTAATATTAAAGTTTAGTGTGTTTTCCGCATATCAAAACCTTCAAGGTGTTCTCTGCAGATTTTAAGTTTGGTCGGGGGCTGTTTGTATGTTTTGGTAATTGTAGTGTTTTTTCTAAGTTTTACATTATTGAGAGTATTTTTATAATTTTATAATTGTTCGGGGGGGGGGGGGGAATTGTTTATAATTTTTTACTTTACTTTGTTTACAAAGGATGTTGTCAATTTTTAAGTTTCAGTATGCTTGTAGTAAGTTTTAGAACTATTTTAGGGGTTTTTGTTAATTCCACATGCGTAAGTGAACTAAGCTTCGAACTTTTCACCTATTTTTCTCCTACCCTCTAACTTGGTTAGAAGTTTAAGCTTTTACGGGGTTAAACTTTATCATTGGTGAAGGTTTAGAAGGATAAAAAATATGGGTAAAGAGTAAACTTTACATTTCTTTATTTTTGTACCAAATAAGCCCCAAATGTCAATGCAATTTATGATCTCTCTTTGAAGCCTAACATGTAGATTATGATGCCATTTTAGGTGCGCTATATTATTCTAGGATTGCTCGAAAGTATCCCGTAGTACAGATTCATTGCATTTACTCCGATATATTCATTGCATTTTTGGTTGTATTCATTATGTTTCAGCTGTTAGATAAGGATAAAAAACCAATTTCTTTGTCCATTTAATGGTTGATATTTTTGTAATGCATCATTAATTAATATAATAATCAGGAATCATCGTTACGTTCTCGGTATCTAAGGGTTTTTCTATAGAGTGCCCAATGGTACTCTATAAGACAGGAGAGAGATAGAAAAAAGTGAATAGTAGAGGGGCCCGCTGTTTTCATTTATTTCCGTTCCCACAAATCATGTGCATGAACGTGCTAGATAACGTTACCATTGGGGATTGGGGATCGGAGACTTTGTTTAAAGCTTAGGTCAAACCTAACATCAAATTTCTAAGAAAAGGTTAACTAACTCCTTCCGCTGTTATGTAGCCCCTTGACTTGTGGGATGCTAGCCGAAATAACTTGTTCATGGGATATCTCGGTCTTAACTTTTATGCTATCTCGTACTGTATACTCACAGTGCTCTCTTTTTCTTTTTCTTTTGTCTTTTTCCCCCCCTTCTCTTATAGCAAGGATAACAATGTAAAGTTTATACATTTAAAAGACGATTGAAAATTACAGCTTGCTATACTGTGATGTATTATGAATCCAGCTGTTTAATTTGAAATTTATATTTATCTATAAATACTATAAATTTTGGAACTTACACTGTAGCTTCTACAGTGCAGACCGAAGAGCGTAGTATGCAGTTCTAAAGGTATAAATAAATACATGCTTTGCATGCATACCCAAAGTTCTACCCCAATTATTATGAAGCCCACCTACGACCAAAATTCACACCCAAAATAATAAAGTAATATTATGACATAATGGGTATAACTAAAGGCTTTCTATCTTTAAATCCAAAGTTCAATCCTATTTATTTTCAAACCTACACACTTGAAAAATCACTCTTGCACCCAAAATAACTCCAATAAATTGCTTTTAAAACCATTTATATTTCATCGGTTTTTTATATGGTGTAAGTTGTGCAAGTTAGGATAGGGTTCATTGCTTATACATCCAAAGTCTTAATGCCATTTATTTTTAAATCCACTCGCTTCTTAAAAAAGGTTTTTGTTGCCTATAAACCTGATGTTACGTTTATTTACTTTAAGCTAACCGACATTATCTCTCCTGAGCCCAAATATCCATCCATAGTTTGACTCCCATTTATTTGAAATTCATCCACCCACAGAAGGATCTTTGACCTATAAACCCAAATACCATCATTTATTTTATAACTCGCCCCCTCCTAAAAGTCACTCTTAGTGCTGAAATACTCCATGGAATTATTTTTAAATGCACTTAGTATTTGAACAATTTATTATACAATGTAAGTTGCTATATTTTTTGTAATTTGTTAAACTTTATAATTGGTTAAATATGTGATGTATTTTTAAACCAAATACTTAAACTATTTTTTCAAACTAATGTGAAGTCATTATGTACAATAGATGTGTTTTCTGCCTCTAAAGCAAAATTTTACATCTATTTATTTTAAATTCATCCATTTCCATAGATAATTTTGCCTATAAACGGAAAGATTTTTAATTTTAAATTCACTTTGTATATCAGTGGTTTGTAAGTTATTATATCTTACTGTAAATTTTCATAGTTGTGATTCTTATCTATAAACCCAAAGTTTTAACCCACTTATGCTCAAATACACCCACTTCCAAACTTTTACTACGATTTGTCGCCTATATATCCAAAGTTTTACCCCAATATTTATTTTAAGTCCACACACTTCTAAATTCACTCTTAGAGCCGAAATACAAAGTGATGTTATATTTTTCCTTTTTCAAATCTCGCGACATTGTGAATTGTAAATAAGTTTTTTTCCCCGGCAAACCAAAGT
Organism: Asparagus kiusianus; assembly: GCA_022839385.1. Taxonomy (NCBI): domain Eukaryota; kingdom Viridiplantae; phylum Streptophyta; class Magnoliopsida; order Asparagales; family Asparagaceae; genus Asparagus; species Asparagus kiusianus. Next base: position 113,105 of record BQKN01000260.1, read on the forward strand.
TTTAGTGCCATTTACTTTTAGACCTACTCACTTCATGGTAAATATTTTTCTTATAAATCCAAAATACTCTATTGCACTGTTCACACTGTAGTACATGTCTATCACCCGGAAAGTTTCTTTTTTTTTCTAGCCTTAGGTTTCCCTTCATTTGTTTTTGAACCCACATACATTCGAAAGTTGTGATTATGTCATATAACGCCAAAGTTTAATGCCATTTATTTTGACCCACCACTTTCTAATTTTTACTATGATTTTTTGTCTATAAATCCAAACGTTTTACCATCATTTATTTGTAAACTCACCTATTTTCAAAATCATCTTAGATCTGAAATACAAGGCGGTGTTATTTTTGCCTTTTTCACATTAATATTGCAACATTGAGAATTGTAAATGAGTTTTGTAGTTTGTAAACCAAAATCTTAGGCCAGTTTATTTCTAAACCCACTCACTTCACCAATTTATTTTCTTCTATAAACCAAATACTTCATTGAATTAATTTTGAACTAATTTGCATTTTATCAGTTTGATATATATGGTGAATTGTTATATTTTAATGTTGCTTTTTATTATATTTTAATTTTGTTTGCTATATAGATGTTGTTGATTTTAATGATCACACAGTCAATAAAAATGGTTGGATGACGTTGATGAGGGGCCGCTCTCTTCCCCAAATATCTGGTCTTGAGTTAAGTAGCTTTCCAACCTGCACAAGTTGAAACTCGTGAGAGGACAGTGACTGGTTCCCCCATGGTTCCTTCGACGATCAAGTCAGCTGGTGAACTTGAGTGGGGAAATGAAGAACTGTAGGAGTTGTTTTGTGTAGTGCAATATAATTTGCCGATATTGCTTAAAAATCAGATCTAGAAGACCTTCTATGTTAGAATAGTACATGTGTTTATACCGATGGTATAAGGGTATAATGGTCCCTTCGGCCGAGTATAGGATGATGGTGAAGAAGTGGGGACTGACAGCTACGTCAGCACCTACTTTACAGGTGTCCGCTGGCTACTACGGGAGAGATTACTTTCGCATTAAATGAGAAGTGATTGAAGGCATGACGGTGCTGACGTGGTGCGATGAGTCATGAAGGCTATCAGGGCTAGAGGCATGATAGCGTCTGTCAAACATTAAATGCGATGCTGACACGTTGTCGGTGGGATGGACTCGAGGCTGAAGTCGTCCTTTGGCTTAGCCGAGAAGTAACGTCTCTTAAGTCGACACCGCAATGATGTCGAATAGTTGACTGAGTGGGCTTGTCGCTGTTAGGTCTCATGTTTATGAGTCTAAGGTCTAATCTTGTTTTGATAATTTGTAAACAATCCTTAACATCGTTTGTTTAGTGTTTGTATTTATTTATTAGATATTCTAGACAAACATCGATGATGGAGGTTGGATGGAATTGAGCTTAACGATGACATTCAAATGAGGTTGGAAGAATATCGGAATGAAGCGATGATGAATTCAAGTCAAGTACAAGATCAAGCTTCACCCGCAACAAAACGAGCTTTATTGAAGATCAATAACTTGGGTATAATGTTTAGGTTTATACTTTGTGTATTTATATTTAGAGCTCAATTTATACATACACATTGTTTTTATTGCTTTCAAGTTTAGCTACATAAATATGAAACAAATGGATATAATTATATATACACACATATTTGTTTCATGTTTGTATGTGCTCAAAATGATTTTATTGAAATCAAGCTTTAACAATTTTAAATCAATGAAATCATGTTTATTTGCACAGTATGTATTTACGAATTAAAAGACTCATTTATATCGTCTTACATCTTTTATAAATTCTATTAATCTTTTCAAAAGAATTTTCAAAACTTGTTTGAAATCATTTTGTTAAAATCATGTGTTTTTGAGATTTCATATTTTAACCAATTTTGCAAAATGATGAGTTTTCACAAATAAGAAATGCATTTTGAAAAATTCTTTTTGCAACATGTTTATTTTTATGTTTATAAACATTTTTCAAAGTTTACATTTTTCAGAATTTATTTGCTATTTTTAAAGGGGTTCAAAGTTTATTTTTACTATTCATTAAATGCCCTGTGCACGTTATCAGTCGACTGATGAGCAGTATCAGTTGACCGATGAAACGTGCTGGAAAAGCAGAAAGTTTCTGCCCAATCGATTGATGAACTATCAGTCGACTGATGCAGGTTATCAGTCGATTGATGAGTTTATCAGTCGATCGATAGCGGATGAGCGGCCTGTAATGATTAGCTCATCAGTCGACTGATGAACATTATCAGTCGACTGATGACACTGTAACGGCTAGTTTTTCAGCATCATGATTTTTTTAGGATTTTTATCTTTTTCCTTGGCTTTTGGAGTTTGTTTTGTGCACCTATATATACCCCTTAACCTCAAACTTCTGAATTTATTTAAGAAAGTTTTAAAAAAAAGTTTTACAAGTGTATAAGGGTAAGAGTTTTTCAAGTTTGTTTTGTGTGAAGAAGTTTTCACAAAGAAGAGGTTTATATTTTCGGTTTGAGGAATTCAACATCATCCCTTCATCTACATCTCTTTGTGATTTTGGAGAAGTTTTCTAAACTCAATTATCTACCTTGTTTATATATAAATTGTCATATTTATATTTGCTATATTAATTCGAGTTTGATTTTATTTATACTCATTGATTACACGCACCCACTTGAGCTTAAGTATTTCATACATAGTATATTGGGGTTGCGAGATTGTATCTTTGAGTGTGGGCTTATCTTAGTTCTCATCTTGTATTAGAGAACAAATTATTTTTTCTTTTGCTTTATTGAGTGAACACATTGTAATACACAAGTACACCGAAAGAAGTATGTGGTGAGAGACAGTATCGATTCCAAGAGGAGTGGCATTGGTAGTAAAACCTAGGGAGATGTGGTAAATCCAAGCACTTGAGAAAGTTAACACGGGCGAGGCCAACACTTAGAGGGTGTATTATGTGATTACAAGTGTGTGTTGTAAACGTTTATCGATAAATGTTGAAAACCGATTGTGAACGTTTTCGGTGAACGTTGAAAACTGGTTGAGATAGTGTAGGTTCTCATCGAGAGTGGAGAGCGAAGATGTAGATCGAGGGTGATCAAACTCTGTGATTATATTTTTTGTTTGCAATTGTCATTTGCCACTATCTCATTTGCATCTTGTGTTCATGTTTATTTCGCCCTTATTTAATTACATGTCCTTGCTCATATCTTGTTGAATATCAATCTTGCAATGATATAATTGTTAATAAGTTTTAAATTAGTATTAAATTAGATTAGATTAGCATATACCCTATTCAACCCCCTCTAGGGTAATTTCAGTTGCGAGTCGTATTCGACAAGAGGGTCGACAAGTTTCGCCATTCGAGTCAATATAAGGGAATGTTGACTCGGCGAGTCGACTAAGTTGGTATCCTTGCAGGTCTTTGGCCGTCAATTTGATTGGGGCGTTGCATGCAAAAGTACACATGTCCGTTGTTGGCAAAGGGTTGCACTTTAGCGGTTGAAAACATCATAACAGTTGGCCCCTTTCGCTTGGAGTCGGCTTTAGCCGGGTTCGAGTGAAATGAAAGTTGCTCTGGATGGACGTGGGCGTGCATTAAATGAGGGAACTGAAAAGTCCCTTCAGATTTTACATAGCTGATGTCACCACACATTCTTTTTTACTATCACGGCTCCACTTTTCTTGGCAGATTGCGGGCTATTCGAGGTGAGGGGGCTGCGCCTCGATCGCTGAGATGCCGCTTCGTATTCTGATAATTAATATGGGTCGTTGGATAAAGCTTGAACCGACCGTTTAGATTCTGGAAGTTGTAAAGTCAGTTGTCTATTTTTAGAAATAGAGCCATGGAGGTGGTGGTTATTGTCTTTTGAAATTCGCTTTAGAGAACTCAAAATCTTTTTCGTCCACCTCTTTCGGCGATCATTTCTTCATTCTACGATGGCATCAGATCCAGTAGACCGACATGTTCTTCTAGTGGAGATCCACACCAAGGTGACTCTGTCACAAAAGAGGACGCTCCATGGGAGGTTCGACATCCCTCAGGAGTATGAGCTGATGGACCCGACGAGGTCGGAGGCCATATATGATCATAGGCCGGGTCGGGACCCGATCTACCCGAGGCATTTGGAATGTGGTCTACGGCTACTCCTGCACCCTTTCTTCCAGCAAGTTTTCACGGTACTAGGGGTATCGCCAGCTCAAATGGAGCCGAATGCCATCGCAATCCTGGTGGGGTTCGTGGTGATCTGTCATTGGTTGGCGATAAACCCATCCTTGCGGGTCTTAGGCCGGTTGGTGACTATGAATGTGAACCAGACTAAACCCCACTTCCATTTTCAAATGGTGGGCATGTTTAGGCTCATTATAGGCCTTCCTGACTCGCACAAGGACTGGAAGGAGAAATTTGTCTGGGTCGTGAGGGACGACCTAGAGTTCGGCTGCTCGAACTGGCCCGAAATAAGGAGGTAGGTGTTCATAGAGGGTGACTTGCTCGACGTCGAGAGGGATGCGCTTGACCAGATCAAGGCGTATGCTGGTTCTCGTCAAGTCGACCATTTGCTTGACAACTCGGTCTTGCGGGTTGCTAATGTGTCGGTCGTGCCTCCTTCTGTCAAGGACCAGGAGAGGGCTTCAACCCTTATATTAGGGACAGTGGAAACGGCGATGGTGCCGACTGCTCCTCTGGCTGATCCCCAGGAAGGGCCGTCTGCTAGGCTCGTGAAGCGTTTCTATCGGGACTTTACTCCAATGGAGGCCGAGACGGCTGAGGAGGAGCTTGCTGCCACCCTCGTCCATAGAAGGAGGAGGAGGACCTAGAGGGATGAGCAAGATCCTCGGGTGGCGGTCGAAGTGCCCAAGACCGACATCATTCATCTGGACGAGTCAGCCTTGGAAGAGCCAGTCTAGGCTCCTCAAGAAGAGGGATCCGAGGCTAGAGCTCTTGCTGATGTAGGAGGGTCGTCCGTCCGCCGCAGCGAGTCGACTCGTCGGGGGAAGGAGCTGGTCAAGGAGGAGACAACACCTCTCGCATGGCTAGAATATCCCTTTCTTCACTGCGTCACTGAGATTGGAGAAGAAGAATGGGAGAGGATGAGGCAGTACCTCATCAGGACTTCGGGGGCAGGCCCTCGATATGTGCGGGAGCCTGACCGAAAACACCTCTACGAGCCTACTCACCATCTCGACGTCAGAGGGACTGTTCTCAGTTCTCGCACAACTCAGTCGAGGGCGGTTGAGCAGTTCTGGCTCCCTCGGGATGAGGAGTTTTTGCAGGGGGTTCTTGATGTTGGTCTCCACCTCAGCCTTCGCAGCTACTTAGTTCGATGCGCTTTGGTGGAGTCGGAGATATACGACCGGATAGAGCAGGTTTGGACTTCATATCTCAAGCTCCTTGAGGAGGCTACTTCCCTAAGGGCCGTCAGAGGGGCCAACTCGGAAGGGGTTGTGGAGACGCCAGCCCCAGGAGCTTCTGAGGTCGATGGGCTCAGGTGAGAGTTGGAGGACAACAAAGGAAGGCTAGGAAACTGGACTAGGCTCTCCACGAGAGGGACCACACTCTAGCACAAGTCGAGGTTGAGAAGCAGGCAGCGGTGAATACGAGACGTCAACTGGATGGGAAGCGTGCGGTGCTTGTCAAGCTTCAGGGGGAGGACGCCCACCTACAGGAGTCGCTGGCAGCGGTCCAAAGCAACAATGCTCACCTCGAGTCCGAGTCTTACTACCAGGAGATCATCGAGGGGTATCGCCAGGGTCTCACTGGGAAAGCTGAAGTGGCGATAGCCTGTAAAGCCAGGTACGGCTACCTCTCGGCGCAACTCCCAGTCAAAATGAGGAACTCACCCGATCGCTTCTCCTACCCTCCCATCGTGACCAATGTTTGAATGAGTTGGTGGAGGTGGAAACACTTGGAGGGGGACTCGATCTCGGTGAGGAAGAGCGGGAGTCGGACGAAGGAGGAGACTGCTCGACTCCTCCGCCGGCTGCTCCCAGCGGTTCCTTGCCTCTGACGCCTGGAGTGGGAATGAACCTCTCTTAGCCTCCTAGGACTTTCTCGTCTCTTGCCTTTGTTGTATATATTGACATGGATAATGTAATAAAGTTTTGAAATTTAGAATAAAGATTGACTTTGCTCTCATTCTGGAGTCTGCCTTCAATTATTCCTTGTTTTTACTTTGTTTGCATGTAGCTTTGTTCTGATTGAGAGAACAAGTGTTGATTGTTGTGAGTCGGTCGTGTTGTGTCGACCCGAATATTGAGGGGTCGAGACGACTGGTTCATTTTACGCTTTTTGTTAGCATGATGTCTGGGTCTTTTTGTTAATGAAGACTGACAAGTTGAAGTGCCTAAGTCTTTATGCCGAAGACGACTGAACGATTGAACTCCATGCCTTGGGTTTACTTATGATAATACCAAGTTCTTAAGGACTTGCCTTGGACTTAATGAGGGCGCCAAGGTCTTTTCGGTAGAGTGACAACCCTGAGATTTGGTGCCCAGGACTTATGTAGATCCCTGGGTCTTTAGGTAAAGTATCAACCCGGAGGTTGAGTGCTCAGGACTTACGTAGACGCCTGAGTGTTATCGACCTACTTCGGGCCACCCTACTGAGGGTTCAGCAAAATGACAACCCAGAGATTGGGTGCCCAGGTCTTAATATGGACGCCTAGGCCTTATCGCCCTACTGAGGGCCACCCTGATGGCATAACGGCAAAATTACAACCTAGAGGTTTGGTGCCCAAGCTTTAATGTGGACGCCTAGGTCTTATCGCCCTGCTGAGGGCCGTTCTGATGGCAAAATGGTAAAATGACAACCCGAAGGTTGGTGCATTAGTCTTAACGTAGACGCCTAGGTCTTATCGTCCTACTGAGAGCCACCTACTGAGGGTTCGGCAAAATGACAACTTGAAGTTTGGGTGCCCAGGACTTACGTAGACGCCTGGGTATTATCTCCCTACTAAGGGCCACCCTGATGGAGAAACGATAAAATGACAACTAGAAGGTTGGGTGCCTAGGTTTTAATGTGGACGTCTAGGTCTTATCACCTTACTTAGTGACGTCCTGATGGCAAAACGATAAAATAATAACCCGGAGGTTGGGTGCCTAGGTCTTAATGTGTACCAAATGGTAAACCAGAGGTTGGGTGCCTAGGCCATAATGGTCGAGTGACAAATGTGGGAGTCGACCAAATGATAAGTGTGCCTTAGGTTTACCCTGATAAGGCACCAAGGCTTAAAATTCATGTATAAATTTGGCACTATGGGAGTGCGAAACAAAGAGTCAGTTTCAAAAAGATTTCATTTTATAAAGGAAATTTCGTATAGCGTTATTGAAAACTGGTCATGTTGATGACTCCCTTATGGTTGGGCTCTGGGGGTCGGATATCCTATCGTGGTCTACGACGAGGCGACCGCGAGCGGGATCTCCTATCCGCCTTAGCTGGGGCAGCTTCCCTCTGTTCTCTCTGAGAGATGAGCTTCTTCAAATACCCCCTCTCGATCAGATCCTTAATGTCCCTCTTCAAGATGTGGCAGTCATTGGTGAGGTAGTCGTGATCTTTGTGGTAACGGCGGTACTACCGAGTGTCTCGTTTACAAGGATCCGACTTCATATAAGGAGCGGGTTCCTTGAGGTGCTCTCCTTCTGAAACTCTAGTGAGAGCTTCTGCGAGGGAGGTGTTGAGGACTATGAGGGCTGTCCTTGGCGCCTGGTTCCTCCATCAGTCCCTCCTGTCAGACCAATTAGTGCGGGAGTTGACTCTCGGGGGGTCTCTCGGCCACTCTTGTCTCGTAGGGGGGCCTCTAGCTGGCTCTAATATCGGAGCCACCGTCGGTGCTGCTACTGGTGCGGGCGGTGCGAGTGGCGTTGGTGTTGTGCTAAAATCGTGGCTGTGGAGGTCTCTGTGGCCCTGGCTGCCGCCTTATAAGTTTAGTCATCTTTCATGTCCATATACCCATGAGCTTTGGCCATCAGTTGTTCATAATTAGCGACTGGCTTCTTGGCGAGCGAGTCGGCCAACTCGTTGCTCTGTAAGCCGGCCATGAAAGCAGACATAGCGACTACACTTCTTGGGTCATTGACCTCCAGCCTCTTCGCATGGAACCCCTTGAAGTAGACTCGAAGGCTTTCTCCAAGCCCTTGCGTCATCTGGATAAATACATGAGGGGCAACTTCTGTTTGGTGTTTAGCCAAGAAGTGATGGATGAACTTCTGGCTGAGTTCTTGGAAGCTGCTGATGGACTTCTTCTCAAGAGCGTTCCACTAGATCTTGACACTCCCTGATAGAGTGATGGGAAAGCATCGGCAGATAACTGCTTCCAATGCTTGGAGCATACTCATCATATCATAATAGTTCTGAACATTCTCGGAGGGGTCTGCCTCGCCCTTGTACTTTTCCACGTGAGACATTTTGAACTTCTCACATGGGGTGCTCATGAGGTCATCTGAAAGAGGGGT
>BQKN01000260.1:121562-135530 GCA_022839385.1 Asparagus kiusianus
CTCACATGGGGTGCTCATGAGGTCATCTGAAAGAGGGGTGTTCCCCCAATATATTATGCGACCAGTCTGTACACACGATCGTATCCAGAGGCACCTATGGTAATAGAGGGAGCTGGAGAGGCACGGTAGTAGGGGAGAGTCTTGGAGATTACTCCCCTAGCACGGTTCCCAAGATGGTTTGGGTCGAGACTCTCGTCGGTGACTTCCTGGTGATGGAGGAGACGTCGACGAGCTTCGTCGGGGCGAGTCGACCGATGAAGTGGCGAGGTCACGTGCTCGACGCGATCCCCCAACTGCTTGGCAGCAACATGAGGAATCCGAGGCGGGACTACATGTTGTGCTCTAGAAGGGTGAGTCTCCGACTGTTGGTCTCCAGAATGCGGAGGGAGAGCTGAAGTAGCTTGATGTGGCTGTGAAAGCCGGCTAAGAAGCTCGCTAGTGAAGATAGCGAGTTGTTGTTGGAGAGACTGAGAAATCTGATGAGCTGTTTCTTCAAGCTGAGTTCTAGTAACATAGCTCTGATGTGGTCCTTCAGTGTGAGACTGATCCGCCCTACCTCAGAGCCAGACATGTTTTCTCGAAAAAGAAAGAAGACCCCACAGTGGGCGCCAAACTATTGATGTTAATGATCATACAGTCAATAAAAATGGTTGGAAGAGGTTGATGAGGGGCCGCTCCCTTCCCCGAATATCTAGTCTTGAGTTAGGTAGCTTTCCAACCTGCATAAGTAGAAACTCGTGAGAGGACGATGACTGGTTCCCCCATGATTCCTTCGACGATCAAGTCAGCAGGTGAACTTGAGTGGAGAAATGAAGAAATGCAGGATTTTTTTTGTGTAGTGCAGTCTAATTTGCCGATATTGCTTAAAAATCAGATCTAGAAGACTTTCTATGTTAGAATAGTATCTCTATTTATACTGATGGTATAAGGGTATAATGGTCACTTCGGCCGAGTACAGGATGACGGTGAAGAAGTGTGGGCTGGTAGCTGCATCAATACCTACTTTATAAGTGTCGACTGGCGACTGTGGGGAGAGATCACTTCCGTATTAAATGAGAAACGATTGGAGGCATGACGGTGTTGACGTGGTCCGATGAGTCATGAAGACTATTGGGGTTAGAGGCATGATGACGCCTATCAAGCATTAAATACGATGCTGACATGTTGCAGTGGTTAGGCTCAATGCTGAAGTCGTCCTTTGGCTTAGCCGAGGAGTAAGCCCTCTTGAGTCGACCCCGCAATAGTGTCGAATAGCTGGTCGAGTGGGTTTGTAGCGAGTCGTCTTCGACAAGAGAGCCGACAAGTTCCGCCATTCGAGTCGACATAAGGGAATGTCGACTAGGCGAGTCGGCTAAGTTGGAATCCTTACGGGTCATTGGTCGCCAATTTGATTGGGACATAGCATGCAGAAGTACACATGTTCGTTGCTGGCAAAGGGTCATACTTTGACGATTGAAAACATCATAACAGATGTGTATTCTTTTAAATAATTTTAAATCCACTATCTATTTCAACAATTTGGTATATAGTCTAAGTTGCTATATTTTTTATTGCAACTTGATAGATTGTTTGTTCTAAGTGGTTAATATACAATGTAGTTTTAGATCAAGTTGCCAATCTATAAAAAAATTTCTACAGTAAATTTTGCCTGGATGAATGTCCAAAGTGGAGATGGTTCGGAGATGGTTCGTGACTTTTAGGTTAACAATTAAATATAAAGAAATATCGTAGCCGTGAGAAACATAGCACGAACAACAAGAGACAAACGGAAAATGGCGAGAATAGGATCAAGAAGCAGCGTGATGATAATGACAAGGGTGACGTTTGATTAACAAACTTTGCTGCACTCGTATAAACTATTATGTAAAGAACCAGATAGATATTACTGGCAAGCAAACTATCAGATATTGATATTAAAGTACAGAAAGATATCGATAATGGGCACGTAGATTTAACGGGATTCGAAGTAAACTTCTCTGGAGTTCATAGGACTCACTTCTGAATCCATATTTATCGGGTGGTGAAATTTTTTATAACCATTTATCATGTCATAACGAGGATATCATATATTTAACTTGGGATGATTGCCATATTTTCACTCATTTAGTCTAATATCAACAAATTGATAGAGTTTGAGAGGGTTTAAATAATGGGTTTTGTGAGCCAAATACAATGTTGGCTAGCTAATTTATATTGAGTCAAGTAACATGTTACATCTTACATCGCGCCAGCATGCTCACAAGTCCGGGGTGTGAGTCCCGCTCCCTCTCCTCTTGCGTTCTTGCTCCCTTTCTTTTTGCCTATTTTATTCTCTTTTTCAACAATTAAGCAGAAATTAATTTAATTAGGAATAAATTATTTTTTAAATATTTGAATTTATAACATAATATGGTGGAATATAATGGCTATATTCCATCTGGGATTATTTTTTATCCAATTGGGGAGGCTTGGAGGGTAAATTGACAAGTACCTGAGAGCTAGTAATATGCACATAGAAATGATTTGGGGGTGTATTTATGTAAAACCCCTAATTTATTTTGCTAGCTAGTGGTTTCTTCAATCTGGCTTTGACTCCACAAGGCATTATACATAAACGCTTCCACTCTCATAATCCTCCCAAGATTTCGGTACTCGTTGATAATTATGAAACACCAAATGAAAAATATTCATTCACCCCTTAGCCTCCTTTAAAAAAAAAATCACGTAACCTAGCAAACCAGTATCGACAAATGAGCACAAGTTTGATAAAGTTGGCTTGTGAAAAGCTACTTATTAAAAACTCAAAGATGTGAAATGATCACAAGATGGCGCTGCAATAATAAATTCCGCTTTAAGGTATCTTAGCTCATTTAAGATCAATTAATAAATCCATGGCATGCTAAGTACCGAGGAGAATGTTCCATCCATCGACTCAAGTGGGACACCTTTAGATGCGTCCTGTGGACCTCCAATGGACTATTTAATAACTCCTTTTCTCTTTCTCTTATTTTACTCTCAAATGGAAACATGGGTTATAATCATGTATTAAAATTTACAAAAACGACGGAGAATAAAAGAATTTTGAGCAAACCATGCTCTCTAATAATCTGTCTTGTACTGATTACAAAATTTGACACTTCTCCTGCATCAATAGATTAGGGAGCGTTTGTCAACTATGACGATTTTATCGTTTTTGTTTTTTTTAACAAAAACAAATAAACACATTTGACAACCGTCGCGTTTTTTTGACTTGTCTCTTTACAAAATATAAAAATTAAACATTTTTCTCAAAACACCAAAAAAGTATTTCGAGATTCCGTTTTTTCATCTAAGCCACCGCCGCCCGCTCGCCCGTCGCTGTCGGCCCGCCATCACCCCATCGCCGCCGGCTGGCCATCGCCGCCGCCCACCGCCCTCGGGCCCGCCGCCACCCCACGGCCACCGCCCGCCCGTGGTCCGGTCGTCGTCCGCTAGTTGGCCGACCGCTGCCCACCTGCCGCTAACCGTTTCCATTGTCGTCGTTCCTCGGCCTGCCGCCGCCTACTCGACAGCCGACCGCCGGCCACCCTCCACCTGCCCTCGCCACCATCACCACTGTCGTCGCCCGTCGTTCGCCGCCCGCCCGTTGGCCGGCCACTAACCACCTGCCATCGCCGCCCGCCGGCCACCTGCTCGTCGACCGGCCGCCGGCCACCCTCCACCCCTGTCGCCACCACCGCCACCGTCGCCACCTGTTGGCCGCCGCTCGTCGCCCGCCGGCCACCCACCGGCCCGACGCCACCCGCCCGTCGGCCGGCCGCCCGTGGCCGCCACTGCTCGCGGCCACCACCGCCACCATCGCAGCCTGTCGGCCCATCGGTCGGCCACCTGCCGCCAGCCACCGCCGCCACCGGTCAACTGCCGTCGCCGCCACCACCACCGCAGCCGGCCACCCGCCCGTCGGCCTACCGTCGGCCACCCTCCACCCAACGCCGCCACCACCGCCACCGTCTCCGCCCGTCAGTCGTCGCCCGCCGGCCTCCCGTTGGCCACCTGCCGGCCTGCCGCCGCCCCCCGTCGGCTGGCCACCGGCCACTCGTCGCTACCCGCTGGTAGCCGACAGTAGTCGTTCGCCCGCCACCCGTCGGCCTGCCGCCGGCCACCCGCCACTCGACCGTCGCCGCCGCTGCCCGCTCACTGCCGCTATATAAATGGTCAAACTAGTTTGACCAAAATGGTGTTTTCAAAACACATCTGAAAAGAAACACCATGGCACGATGTTTTTTACAAAAACAAAACAAAAAAAAACACATTGATTACCAAACACATCTGTACTAAATATAGATCACTGAAGATTTTTTTTTTTGAACTCAACATTATATGACCAAGTATAGGATAAATGAAGAGGTGTTTTTTTTTAATATAATCGCAAAAAAAGTAGAAAAAACTAATGTGGGTTTGCCTCGTACTTATCTCATTGATTTTGAATCCAAGATAAAAGTACTCATCCATAGATAGCTTTTATTACCGTGGCTTGAACAAACGTTTTTCCAGATCGACGTTTATGGGGAAGACCTCTTCGGAAACAGACATTAATGTTAGGTCTCATGTTATGAGCCTACATCTTCTAATCTTGTTTTGATGATTACAAACAATTCCTAATATTGTTTGTCTAGTGTTTATGTTTCCTATTAGGTATTCTAGACAAATAATGTATTGGAGGATGGATGGATTGCGCCATAACGATCAAATCAAATGGAGGTTGGCGGAGTAGTGGTTGAAGCATTGCTATTCAAGTTAAAGATCCAAGATCTCGCTTCATCCGCATATGTACCAAGTCAAGCTTATTGAAGATCAAGATTGCTTGGGTAATTTAGTTTTAGGTTTTATATTATGTGTGTTAGTACTTTAAGCTCAATTATATACACACATACACATTTCGTTTTGGTTTTTGTATATATATATATATAGTTATATATATACATATATGTTTTGGTTTGATTTTGTAGATATGAAACAAATATATATTCATATATATGTTCATATGTTTCATATTCTATCATATTTGAAAATATTTTATTTTTGGTTTATGGACTTGATAATATGTTTTTATATCTTTTCCTAAGTCTATAAAGCCATACAAAAGTTTCCAAAAGTTTGTTTAAATCAAATGTCAAAAACATGTATGTTTCCTTTTCATGTTTTTGAACATATTTGTAAAATGATGAGCTTTTACTTTTGGCAAGAATAATTCCAAAAATTCTTTTTGTAACATGTTCATTTACATGTTTACAATCATTTTCCAAAGTTTCATAATTTTTGGAATTTATCTGTTATTTTTAAAGGCATTTTAAAAATCAGTTTTTCAACATGAACAGTGCATGTGCACGTTTATAAGTCGACTTATAAACCCTGACAAGTCGACTTATGAACTCCTCTGGAAAGTGCATTTTCTCCTCTGCTGAGTCGACTTATTCATGAACACAAGTCGACTTATGATAAGTCGAATGCAAGTCGACTTATAGGTAGATTTTTGTGTGTTATTTTCATCTGGAAAGTCGACTTATGTGAACTTTCAAGTCGACTTATGTTAAGTCGAATGCAAGTCGACTTATACCAAGTCGAATGCAAGTCGACTTATAAATATGACCGTTGAACAGTAACGGCTATTTTCCAGATCTGTTTTTGTGTGGGTTTTTGGTCATTTCCTTGGAGTTTTGGCTGATGTCTTGGGTTGTTATAAATACCCCATTGCATTTACCTCTCCAATCTAACAAGAAAAAAGGTTTAACAAGTTTTTTAATCAAGGGTTTAAGTTTGTTTAAGGTGTTTAAAGCCTTGTTTAAGAGTTTGGTTTGTGAAGATAATTTCACAAGGGCTTGAGGAGATAATCTTTGGTGTTTGGGCTTCAAATCATCTCTCTCTCACTCTTGTCATTTATTGGAGAAGTTTTCTAAACTCAATCTAGCTTTATATTTTATTGTTTAATTATCATTTTATTAAGCTAGTGATTATATTGAGTTTAGTTGATTTTATTGATACTCTTTGTTCACACACAACCATTGAGCTTATTGTATTTGCATACATTGTATAATTAGGTTGTGGGATTGTGTGACTTAGAGAGTGAGCCTACATTGTGTTCTCATCCATTATAGAGAACAATTTATTTGTTGTGAGCTTTAATTGTGAGGATCACCTTGTATTACACTAGTACACCAAGAGGAGTGTGTGGTGAGAGACGGGGTTGTCCCAAGAGTAGTGGTGTCGGTAGCCTAGAGAGAGGTGATAATTCCGAGCACTTGAGGGAGACACGGGTTAGAGACCAACACTTGAGGTTGTAGTTAGTGTAGTTACATTGTGAGTGATTGTAAAGTTTTCGGTTAGCTAGAAAACCGTATTATGAGGTGTAAATGTTTTTCGGGTAAGCGTAGAAAACCCGGTGTGATAGTGGAGATCTCCTCGAGGTGAGGAGCGGGGACGTAGGTCAGGCGGACCAAACCTCGTGAACATATCGTTTTGTTTGTGTTTGCATTGACGCACTTATTTTCATATTTATATTGCCTTTGTCAATTGCACATTGTTTATATTTCCACTATCTTATTTTGTTTGTTTCACCCTTGTATTAGTTGTATATCCTTGCATATATATCTTGTCATATATCATACTTGCTAGGATATTTGTCAATAAGTTTTAATTTGGCATAAATCGGATTAGATTAGCATAAACCCTATTCACCCCCCTCTAGGGTTCCTTCCTAGTGGCATTAGGGTACTTTTAATTAATTTGTGGACATTTTTTAAATCAGCTATAAGAAGATTCGAGAGTTGGCACTTCTTCTTAATTTTTAGGGTCTCCTTTGATTGTAATTCATTTTTTCTCTCTCTTTCTTTCTTTCTTTCCTCTTTTTGTGTTGGGGTTGAACAATCGACAACCCGTGCTCTCCGGATCTTATGGCGGACAACTAGCAACCAAGAAATCACAACGAATCGAAAATCTTACAGGAAAGAATAAATAAAAGAGAGAACACCGGATTTAACGAGATTCGGCAAATATGCCTATGTCTTTAGGAGCCACACCAGGAATTTCTTGATTATTAAAGAAGATTACAAAGCTTGCAATAGCTCACACTCTCTCTAAGATCTCTGATCTCAAAGTGCTCTCAAAACCCTCTCTTTTTCGTGTAAAAATATTTAAGGATACACACACACAGTGCATTTCACCTACGAATGAATGCGTACGCACAAACAAACGAGATGGGTTTTTTTTGCAAAACTTCAGCGCCACTTTATCTTACAGATCTCGTTCTCTCTCTCTCACTTTGTGAAAAAGCCCCAAATCCATCTCTCTCTCTCCGACAAAAATCGAATCCAAATCCCTCCTCCTAACTCCGCCGACGGAAGACCAACTTCGCCGTCGAACTCCGCCGACGAACTCTCGTGTTCTCGTTGTAGGAACTCCGCCGACGAACTCTCGTGCTCTCGCCGTCGAACTTCCACCAACTCTTCAAGACGAGCTCTGCCGAATCACGACGCCGACGAACTCCCAGAGTATCGGCCCTCGACTTCTGCCAACTCCTCAGCCGACGAACAACTTCACAGTTTGACGAAGGAAGTATGTTGAAACATGGCTATAACTTTATTTGCTTTATCATTGTTTCATCTCTCGAAGTCCTTATGCGCAATTTTTTTTTCCTTTTCTCTTTTTACTGCATCAACTTAAAATTTGATAACATTTCTTTCTTTCTTTCTTTTTTCCTACTCCTGCTATAAATTCAAACATGACCATAACTTCAGATTTGATATGAATTATTAATTTGATAACATTTGGTTCGAAATTTGATATTATATGTATTTTATATAGGTCAATTACAATTTTTTTTGAGAAATGGAAAACTTGAATGACGATAGTTCGATATATACTCAAGTATCAGATTAGTTGGGGCCAAAAAAGGGGCAAAAATTTGACACAATAGATGATGTTGTGACATTCTACAATGCTTATGCAAAAACAGCTGAGTTTAGTGTAAGGGTTTGGACTACTCAGAAAGAACCGCGAAGTGGTGAAATAAAAAGGAAGGAGTATGTTTGTTTTAAACAAGGAAAATCTCCAAGAATCGCGGATGTTGGAAAGAAAAGACGTGGAGGAAGCGTTCCTGAGGATTGTATTGCCAAAATTGCAGTTTTAAAATCAAACTCCGGAAAATACATTGTTACTGTTTTTAATGAGGAGCACAGCCACCCTCTATCAACACCATCAAAAGTTTATCTTTTAAGGTCCCACCGTAACGTTTCAGCCGCAACAAAGTCTTTAACTAAACAGTTCTTCATGGTGAATATACCTCAGCATCAACAATTTAGTTTTCTTAGAGTACAATCTGGAGGTATAGAAAATATTGGGTGCACTCAAAGAGATTTGTATAATCATGAAAGGGATATACGTGCTGATATGAAGGGACATGATGGTGAAATATTTTATGAGTATTTAAAATTAGAATAAGGAAAGAATCCCTCGTTTACTTTTCAAATTGAGGCCGATGAGGAACGAAAGATTACTCGTTGTTTTTGGTCCGATGCAACTTCAAGGCGGGCTTACAATTTTTTCGGTGATGTTGTAATCTTTGATACCACTTATAACACTAATCGATATGACCTGATATTTTCACCAATAATGGGGGTTAACAATCATGGTCAAACAATTCTTTTGCTTGTGGATTTTTAAATCATGAGAGCGTTGATGATTTTGTATGGTTATTTAATCAGTTTTTGGCAAGTATGTTTGGTGGTGCCCGGAAGATGATTATTACCGATCAAGATCCAACTATGACTAAGGCATTCCCTCTTATTCTTCCAAATAATTTTCACAGGTATTATAGTTTGTATATATTATTGAAAATATTTATATACATTGTCTTTCTTTTTAACACTTTAGAAATTTCTTTTGACATATATTGTAGTTGGCATATATTAATGAAGTTTTTTGAGAAAATTGATGCAGTGAAGTATAGTATTTATAAGAGTGAGTTTTTGGCTTGCATTTGAAATCGGAGAGTCCTGAAGAATTTGATTTACAATGGGAAAGTCTGATTAAGAAAAGTGGGTTAGAAGAAAACAAATATTTGCAAGACCAATACGAACTTCAGTCAAGATGGATTCCTGCATATGTCAAGTAGTCAACGAGCAGAAAGTGGACATGCATTTTTTAAGAAATTTGTTTTGAAGAATAATTCATTGGTGGATTTTATGATACAATTTGGTAGGGGACTAGTGCGCCAAAGTCACGAGGAGTTGATGGCCGATCACAAAAATGTAATTAAGAATCCTAAACTTAGAATAAATCATGACTTTTTGGAGCAAATGGTTGATATTTACACGAATAAGATGTATTACAAATTTGAGGCTGAAATGTGTGACAACTTTAACTATAAGTTGCAATTTGTTAGGGAAACCAACAATCACTGTGTGTATTAAATTCAAAGAAAGAAGCTCGCAGCAAGTAAAGTCCGCGAAATCGTTTACGACAAGGACTTGGATTTGGTTTCTTGTAGTTGTAAAAAGTTTGAAAGCGCCGGAATCCCATGTACGCATATTATCTCATATTTGATGAAGTTTGATGCTGAAATATTGCCCGATAAATATATTTTAAAGAGGTGGACTAAGTCTACAAAATCAGGGACAGTGGTTGATAATAAAGGCATGCAGATAACCTCTGACAATTCTTATCTTTTAACGCGGAGTCAATTTATCCAATCATCTTTGGATTTAGTTGACAAGTCCCTCGTATGTGAAAAAATAAGGACGATGTTTACTGATGGTTTGCGTAGCATTAATGAGCAAATAAGTCAATTTCTTAGTAGCCGCATGGCTGTAATGAGCTTCACCGAGAAAAGTAATTTAATAGGTAGTAATATAATAGGTGATAAAACTAGTGCGCATGGTTCTTGTACTTTTCAAAATAGTTTCAATGAACCCAATCAAGTGCGAGCAAAGGGGTGCGGCAAAAGGTTAAAAGAAGGAAAAGAGAAAGCAATGGCTATAGTCAAAAATAAAAGAGAGAGACATTGTCACGAGTGTGGTAAAGTAGGCCAATCACATGTAAGAGAAATTGTCCGGCACTCACAAATCCGTAAGTAATAATTCTTTTATTCTTTATGTTGGCTTATTTTTCACATTCTAGTATCCCTCTTGATGTATATATATATATATATATATATCTATATATATTAATATAATGTAGGTCTTCTACATGCGTTGATGTGAATTTGCAAGAAGGTAATGAGATATCAAGTGAAGATGGGGATGATGTGAATCTTTTTGAATGAACCCCAGGAGTGGTGCAGAAATCTACTTTAACAAGAAGTAAGCCCCTTTATTCTTAGTTCTTTCTGTTTTAATTTCATTGCATTTAGATGCAAATAACATGATCGAATATAATTAGACGGGTACGCGATTTGCATTTTGGTCCATTGAATATTTCTAGAGGTTTGTGTAGGCTCGATTGATTCTACTTGGTGACTGTATTATTTGTGAGTTTGCTACAATTTTTAGTGCGATTTTACTTATTAATTGGGGTTTATCTTAAAGCACCGAAAGCTCTTAATGCTAGTAAATGAGAACTCAAAGTTGGATGCATATTTACTCAAGTAACTTCTTATTAATTCTGGGCACCAATCCAGCACTTGTGCACATGCTTTTGTAATACATAATCATTTAAGTTGTATGATTA
The DNA here is from genome assembly GCA_022839385.1 of Asparagus kiusianus. Taxonomy (NCBI): domain Eukaryota; kingdom Viridiplantae; phylum Streptophyta; class Magnoliopsida; order Asparagales; family Asparagaceae; genus Asparagus; species Asparagus kiusianus. The sequence goes on from BQKN01000260.1 coordinate 132,243, forward strand.
GGACATGAAGTAAGCCCCTTTATTATGTTCTTTTTCGTAATACATATATGACAACTTGTGGTAAAATGTATAAAAACAAATGACTTATTCATTGTATTGGCATTTGTGTACAGAAGCTTTTGTGTATCACATTACTTATTCATTTCTGCTAGCAATAAAAGCGGCGATAAAAAACTGAATCTTGTGTATTTGGCTTTAGTTGTATGTATCTGACTTATTGTTAACTATTCAGGTATTCTGTTATGGGCAGAGAGAAGTGGTTGAAAAGATGTTGATGGAACCTTCAAAAAGTGGGGATGCCTTTCAAAAAGTTTAGTTACCTATCGTAAGGATTGTTGTTGATTGTTTCAAAATGTTGATTATTGTAAGGATTGTTGATTGTAAGGATTGCTTTTCAAAAGTTCAGTAACATGAGATTTGAGCGAACAGATTGTTAATTATTTTACAATGCTTTTGAGATTTGTATCAATCAGCTAGGAACAGATTGTATGTGCTTGAAAAGCTAGGAATACATTGATCATGAAAAGCAAAATCCAAGTCCTTGGGAGAATGCATATTCCTTTCTAATACACTTGCATGTTAGAAACTCATATATCTATAGAACAAACCTTTCTTCGTATCCAAAAGTGATGAATGATGTGACAGTTGTGCTTCTGAAGATACTTTGTTATAGAACTATTTTGGTGCAGAAGCAATTAAGCATAGCTGCATAGACATGACTGGTGCATAAGAAATTAAACATGGTCCTTTTGGAATTTGCTAAATATTGTAAGTTTCCCTTTGGTGTTGTTACGAAGTAATATTATAGAAACTGCACACATGGAGCCAAATGTGGTATAGTTCCTCATGTAGAGTTTTATTTAATTCCTAGATGTCCAAAGCTATTTTGAAATAACATACCTTGTATTGAAAGAGTGTATGTTATATTGAAATTGAAATAACTAACAACATATTGAAATAGTATACACTATATTGAAAAAATTTGAAATAACATGAATGCATTTCTTTTCAATGTTGGTCACACGTATTGAAATAGTATACACATTCTTTCCAATGATCGCACCAATCCCTGCTACCTAGTAAATAAACAATTTTGACTTCAACACTCAGAAATAGAAAATTAGAAAGATACATGGATACTGAAACAAAAAGCTTTTGAGTTATGGGCAAGTGCTTAATGACACAAGAAGTAATACATAATTTTATTCCAGCACAAAAAGCAAAAATTAACAGACTTGTTTCATTCCAACACATCAAGGTGTGAAGCATTAAAAAATACCGATTCCATAACACATAATTTCCTCACTTACAAAGTCTTGTTTCATTCCAACACATCAAGTTACATCGCATAATTTCTTTCATGGCCAAACAAAAAGACAACAAAAAAGCTATAACAGTTAGCCATTTTCACAACACTTTTTCACGTACAACAACCAAGTCACGCGCCTCTGGTGGGGCAATGACGAATGGTATTTGTTCAATTGATGAAATCTTACACCAGCCCAAAAACGAATCACACTTTTGCCTTTTATACGAGTAGTAAATTCTACCATGGTTATTGTTCTTGTTCGACTTCGTTATCTTTACGTTCGCTAATTCTCCACACTCGTATTGTTTCAATATGAATCTAATATCCACTTCAATGTTGACCTTCTTGTTTTGATGATGTTTAACAAATAATTTACTTCTAATGTTGTTTATCTAGTGTTTGTGTTTTCGTATTTATTCTAGGCAAACAACGTATTGGAGGATGAATGGAATTGCGCATTCACGATCATATCCAATGTAGGTTGGCGGAATAGTGGAGTGAAGCAATGTATATTCAAGTTAAAGATACAAGTTCAAGCTTTTTCCGCAAGTGTACCAATCAAGCTTATTGAAGATCAAGATCAAGCTTGGGTAATTTAGTTTAGGAGTTTATATTATGTGTGTTAAGTACTTTAAGCTCAATTTTCTATACACACACATTTATTGGTTTCTTCGTGTATATATATATATAAATATATATATATATATATAAAAATATATAAACACACACACACACACACACACACACACACACACACACACACATAAGTTTTGGTTTCTATGCATATATATATAGTTATATATATATACATACATGTGTTTTGGTTTCCATGTTTATAAATATGAGATTACATATTTCATATTTATTTTAGAAAACATTGCATAGAATATGCATATTTATGAAAATATTATATTCTTAGTTTTTGGACGTAACAACATTCACATACATATTTTATTAAGTCTACAATATCATTTTGTAAAGTTTTAAAACATGGTTTAGCCAAAATGTCAAAATTCATATGTTTACATTTTCATGTTTTGGACTATTTTATAAAATGATGATATTTCTCATTTGGCAAGTCCTTTTAGAAAACTAGTTTTTATAGCATGTGTATTATCATGTCTACAATCATTTTCCAAAGTTTCATAATTTTTAGAATTTATTTGATATTTTTAAACAGTATTTTAAAATCAGCAAACTATTTTCAAACCTAAAAATTTCATATATCAATTCACGATCGACCGCGCCTTTGTTTTTCCCTTAGGATGCTGCAGAAACTTTCACGGTCGATCGCCACGGTCGACCGTCAGCTCGAAAATTCCCACGGTCGACCGCCACGGTTGACCACGTAAGTCTCTGGAAGTTTTCTGGGTTTCTTAGCTGGCTCGAGGTCGATCGCGAGTTTTCCACGGTCGACCGCCGATAGCCCAATGGCTATTTTTGGTACAGAATCGTATTCCTGATTTTCTGGGATTTTTATTGTTTTGTTTGGGGTTTTGGCTGTTGGTTTCTCTTCCTATATAAACCCCTCATCCCCTCTTCTATCAGGAACCAAGGAGAAAGTTTTAAACAAGTTTAAGAGGGTTTTACAGTTTGTTTTAAGATTGGTTTTTGTTTACAAAGGAGGAAGCTTACATTACAATTTGAGAGATTCATTCTCAATCTTATTCAATCTTATTCATCCTCTCCTTTGAGTTTATAGAAAAGTTTTCTAACTCTTTTCTCTAACAATTTTATTATTGATTTTCATATTCTTATTATTGCTAGTTTGCTATTTGAGTTAGATTTTATTTCACTCATTGTTTACACACACCCACATGAGCTTATTATATTTTCATACATAGTATATTTGGATTGGTGAGAGTTGTAACAATTGAGTGTGAGCTTTCATTATGTTCTCATTCATATTAGAGAACTATCATTTGGTGTATTTGTGCTTATTGTGAGGTACACTTTGTAATACACTTGTACACCGAGAG
>BQKN01000260.1:160530-178721 GCA_022839385.1 Asparagus kiusianus
CGCAAAACAGGAGCTCGCGATTTGTTCGACAAACAAGGAAACAAATTTGTAATTTTCATTTCTTTTTATTTGATTTTCGTTGTAACCGGATCTTATAAAAAGACCGGATCTTTGTAATAGATAAACTGTTACAAGAGTGTACAATGCACTCAATGATGAAAGCTACAATTTTTCCCGTGAACAGTAACTTATAGGTAATTTTTGACGGCTACAGATATCCTTTCTAAAGTGTTTCAGCCTCATTCTTTCATAGAGGAGGCTAGAACACTTTAGATATGATACACCCAGCCTTTAATTCGTTGACTTCTTCAGGTTTCAATCTATTCTGTATTTTTTGAATAGTCAAAATTCTAGCAGTGCTATGTTTATCATCTGACCGTTGTCAAAATCTTGAATCGAAGTTGGTGTGTTGATTTCGGAGTTAGCTCATATCGTGGAATCGACGTTAAACTGATCACCTTTGTTGGGAGTTTGTATCTGAATCATTATTGAACTCCTCAGAATTATCCTTTAACTTGGAATCTTTCCTAAACCTTGTTTCGATGAAATTATCGATGCGTTGACCAACGTCGACTTTCATTACAATGCGTTGATCGGCGTTGGTCTTCATTGTGGCGTGAACATAGTTTAAGCTCTTAAGGTGTTAGAGCGTGGAGAATCAGTTTATATTCGTGTACTCATCGGAGTTTTTAGGAGTCAGTTTACCCTCGTGTACCCGTTAGAGGTTGAAGGAGATGCAGTTTATACTCGTATACTCATCGGAGTGTTGGAATGTACTGAAAATGGGTCGAGATGTCACGCGAACATAACCTGATCATTCAATGAATTGACCTTTGTGCGAGACAGTGTCGCTGTCTCGGAAGCGCGAGACAACATCGACTGTCTCGCACAGAGGCGGGCAGCTAGCTTTCCAGGGCTTTTTAAGTCCGATCCTTGGGCTTTTTAAATTCATCTCTGTCGCTCTCCCATGTTCAAAATTCTCCAAGGAACCCTATAAAAGAGTTCTTAAGCCTTTTCTCTTCCTTAACCTCCTCCAATTTGTTGATTTTGTGACTCGAAGGGCTAAGGTTTAGAGGCTTCTTCTTAAGGTTTGATCTCCTTCCTCAATTTCTTTTTCATCTAAGCTTATTTTCCTTTGATCCTTGATGAAAACCAAGATTAGGGCTTTGGTTTTAGGTTCTTGCGGGATTTCATTTGGATTTAACCCTAAAACCCTAACTTTCTTTCTCAATTTCAGGTTAAAATCCAGCTTTCACTATGTCTCCCAAGAGATAGTGCATTCCCCGAGGTAGATGGGCTGCTCAATCAGCCGAGAGAGAGGATCTTACTATTGCTTCATAGGGAGTTGAGATCTCTTAACTTTTGTTAATTCAAAAATTAGAATTTGTATGTAAATCCTTGTTTTCTCTTCTTTGTGGGGAATTCGGGAAGAGCCGATATCTTCCTTTGTGGGGATTGATGCTGAAAAGATGTTGTTTTGCTTGGTCAAAACACATCTCAAGGTAAAAGAGGTTTTACGCTGTTTTACATTTTGTAAGGCGAGTATATTGTCGTGTTGTTTACACGACAATGTACGTTGCCTCTCACGTGTGAAACAACTGAAATCGTCTCGCCAAGTCACAAGGTAGTGACTCTGTCTCATGGATTCATGGGATGAGTTTAACTCCTTGTTTTGCTTTAAGATATCCTTTTAACTGTATTCCAACGGATATATTTTCCTTTTTTCAGTCAACTTCTCATCCGTGGCCTTCTCTAATAGATAAGTGACCGGTCAAAGTGACACTGCTTATGCCTCTTTTAATGAGAGTTCTCTTATTATTGAGACTCCTTAATGTTAATTGTCTAGAGGACGTTCCTGAACTCATTCACAAAGGGAGTCGTCGTATTTTACGTCAGCTGATTACTGACAATCCATTGGGCAAGTATCCAAATTCAACAGAACATTTTAGGAAGCCCCAATATTTGTTTGGAGACTCTGTAGAAGACCCTAAGAAGCTTTCATGTGAGTCGGAGCAGTGGTTGAACGAGCACGATGGAGTATTCAGGTACCTACCTTATATTCCACAGCATTATTCCCTTATTCAGCCTAGGAATCTAGCTATAACTCGAGAGATGTCTTAGAGGCTAACGGAAGATCATGAGCGTGTACATTATGGGTTTATTAATAGGGATGCTAAGACACCAGGCTCAAGTGATAGGAATTCCGTTAGAGGGCTTCATCCAAGTATATTAGGCCAAGACAATTTACCTCAAAATGGGCTGATGGTTAAGGCGAGCACCATGAAGAACCGTTTAACTAGATTGGGAAGAGAGTTTCCGATTAAGAAATTTAGGTGCTTTGGATGGGTCCACTCTTCCGCAGATAGGTAGTGGACAAGATTAACAACTTAAGTATTCAGCCGTTTGGGAAGGGAGCTATCTGATAAATGATTATTTGTCACCACATGAGCTAACATGTACAGTCTGCCGATTAGTGTTGACCACTTTTTCTCTTTGTTTGAGACCTACAACCTAGATACCAAAACTTTTTGCACTATGAATGGAGAGTTAGGTCTTCCACTCTATGAGATGATGAAAGTGTCCGACTTGCCGATGAGGGATTTACCTTATCAATAATATTTCCCAACAACCAACCAGTTAAGCAAAATGAGGGAAACAACCACCGTAGCTCATGATATTTTGTAGGAATTGACTTGTAATTACCACATTGCCATGGCTGAGACAGATGTAAAGGCCAAGAAGAAATTTTCACAAGTTAGATTGAAACAATTTGCAGACTATCTTAGAATCTTGAGTACCATTTAGGATATGAAGTGTGTGAATTGCCATCTCTAACCCCATCGGAGATTAATAAGTTATTGGTGAAAACAAATGATCAGTCATACACCATTCGTTCAGCTTAAGGAGGATTCTTCAAAGGCACCAAGTTTGAGTCTTTCTTATGGCAAGCTCAGAAAAGGATTGCGCCATCGACTCTCTTAGCTAGGTATTTAGCAATCTGGTTGAAGAAGTGTGTAGTCCCCCACCAGCCTTCTGATGCATTACCCATTGAGGTCTTATATCCTGCAGTTCAGTTAGCAATTAGATGTGGACTCTCTCAGCTCCCGGCCATGATTGCAGATATTCACAGTGGGCTTCGCCACTTAGCCACCACTTTCACACAGGAAGGGAAGAAACCTCGAGTGATATCCCAACCACAAAAATAGAATTTCCCTACACTTATTTCATGGTATGAAGTGTCCAGACAGTTCAGAGTTTACAAGTATTAGGAACTTTTTTCATGTTTTCCTTAATTTTTTGGAACTTATAATGATACACTTAAGGATGAGGAAGAGCCAAGGAGAAACATGACTAGTTTGGACGTGGGATGTTTTAGGTGGTTGATAAACATCCATCCTAGTTATTGGATATTCAGGGTTAAGAATATTTATAGTATTGAGCCGTACTTGCCCTGCAGATTTTTTTGCCCGTCAGTTTGGTTATGACCAACTGTACATAGGTAACTCGAACAAACGGCTGAAGACCTATAGAGGTTTCATTGATGGTACCCGAGCCTGGTTCTGGAGTATAAGTAGTTGCACTGATGCCCAGTTTAGCCTTCCTTCAGCTGTTCTTGGTTTATAAATGACCTTCTTATACTACAAATGGCTCATCATTGCTAACGCACCCACAAAAAAGAAGAGACTTTCAGAGTTAGAAGTGGAGACCGCGTCAAGGCTTGCTACTGAAGCGGTTCGGGAAGCCATATTACCATAGAAAGGAAAGAGGCCCATTGAGTCTTTGTAGGCAATAAAAATTGCCTTTAATCCCTATCAGAGAAGTTCAGAACAAGACTGCTAAAACCTCGACCGAAATAGCAAAAAAGGAGAAAACGCTGATATCTCTCAAACCGGAAGGAATTTAACAAAATGAACAAAGGCAAACCGAACCCTTTGGGTGGTTTGGTTGGCTCCGTCTCATTGAGATAGGCGATTTTTATATATAATTCGTCAAATTCCAACTTACGATTTGAAAGTTATGACATGTTCTTCGTGGCATGTTCTGTAGCTCGCCTACATAAGCAAGCTCGCCTACACAGCCTCGCCTGCAGAGCTCGCCTGACAGCTTGAATCTTGCCTGCATGATCCAGGCTCTCCCGAAGGCAAGCTTGCCTGCATGGCCTAGCTTGACAGCTTGAAGCTCGCTTGATTCAGGCCAAGCTCCCCTACAGACCCTTGGTTCGCCTACAGAGTCGCAAGCCCACGTGCAAGATCGCCTGCCTTCCTGCAGGGTTGCCAGCCCGCATGCAGGGTCGCCAGCTCCCTATAGGGTAGCCTTCTTGGTGCATTCGGCCTTGATACTCATCAAGCTCAGGCATTCAAACTCCAACCGCAACTTCGATTTGATCGTCCAAGGGAAACAAACTCGGCACGAGCACCGTGGGAGACATCCTACCGCTGCCGAAGAACCCATGTTAAATAAGAAGGGTCATTCCCTTCTCCTCTGTTGTAAACATTGATTATTAGTTTGTAATAAGCCACTCTTATAAATACAAATGACCCCTCAAATGGAAAGTTAATTTTTACACCTAATAGAAGATGGCGACCACAGTGGGAGGAACTGTTTCTTCAACCAAAATGGTGGTTGTACAATTTGATGAAATTGCAACAAGGAAAACTATTGAGTCCCTTATGATCGAGTTTGAGGAGTACTTATCTTCATCCTCCTCTGGTGGCAATTCGTCGCAAGTGCTACAGATTCACGCTTGTGGCCCAGTCCCAAGTGGCCGAGGCAATCACACCTGAGAACTTCGCCTGAGCAAGCACATAGGGTTCTATCTCCCCTAAGCTCATCAAGGCCGAGCCAAAGGCAAATGATGCAAGTTCAAGGGCTGTGCGACAGGTCGTTGAATGATCCTGGCAGGCTCCCATACAAGAGGAGACGACGATTCATGTTGGCGCGGACCACGCCTTCGCTATCAACATGAACGTTCACCTCTCCAAAAGAGTCAAGCAACAGTGACGTCAATCTCTCGCCCGCCAAGAGGTGCAAGCCCTCATCTCTGATGATGGCCTAAATTACTATTTAGGCCTGAAGAGATCCAAGCCATAACACAAGGTTCCTAATTTTAACGAACTGAACCGATCAGGCGAGCCCATCTACTCAGCCAGACTTTGTTCCATTGGTAAAGTTCCCAAAATTGGCGAACTAGGTGTTTTCGACGAGCCTAGCAGTTCACGCGATCCCCACGAGCTTCGCTCCATGAGCAAGGTTCCTAATTTTGGCGAACCACTTAAATCAGGCGAGCCCACCTACTCAGGCGGGCTCCGCTCTTCAGGTGAGGTTCCCAAATCTGGCAAACTTCACAAGTATGGTGAACTCTGCAGTTCAGGCGGACATCATAAAATAAGAGAACTTCATCAAGCTTGCCCGATAGCCCAAGCTCGCCTGCAAGCTCAACCAGGCAGATTTCACCAAGCTCGCCTGACGGCCCAGCTTCGTCTACAGGCCAACTATCACCAGAAAGGCAAAGCGGTAGCTCGCTATACATGTGCACTGCACTAAGCTTGCCTAATAGGCGAGCCTCGCCAGACTGAATCTCGCTTAACAGGTGAGCCTCGCCAGACTGAATCTTACTCAACAGGCGAGCCTCGCCGGGCTAAACCTCACCAACACATGCGAGCATGCCAACACATGCAAGCTTGCCCAACAGGTGAGCCTCATTAGGCTAAACCTTGCCGACACATGCGAGTTGGCCAACACATGCAAGCTCACCCAACCGGCGAGCCTTGCCAGGCTGAACCTCGCCGTCACATGCGAACTTGCCAATACATGCAAGCTCATCCAACATGCGATCCTCACTAGGCTGAACCTTACCAATAGGCCCAAGCTCGCCAGATTTTAACACTTGAAGATTTTCCCAAGTGTTCTCTTGAGCCCTCTTCTTGCAAGCACTCGTTTGGTCTTTCTGACGCTGGGGGTTATCACTATCAACCTATAGGGGATCTCAGTGGATGCTTGACTTGCAAATGCATGCCATACGAGGCAAGTCCTTAGTGCTACTGCGAGAGGCTCATTGTGGCGTTGCTCAAGCACTACCGGTGTGTTAAAATGGCTAAACCATTTGTGTTCGAAAGACTCTTTCTGTAACCATCAGAGATGAGACCTATCCGATAAAGATGTAATCGTCAGAGGAGATGAGCTTCCGATGATGTGGAGCTCACCTCATAACTGTCAATATGACGGGGAAGTCCTAGGCCATTAAGCATGAAGGTATCTACCAACACACTCGCACCCAAACGGCGGTGGCCATTTCGTTTGACTACACGCGCCTAGCACCCATCTTTGACGATGATGATAATGATTGTTCGATAGTAGAAATGTCGCAAGCCTCAAGAGCTCAGTTCAGTGCGAGCACGCAAATGTGCACATGACCAAAATCCCTGATGAGATATCCAGGAGATTCGATGAGCAACAAGCAACCATCAACTCCCTGAAGGACATGATGGAATAGCTTCTAAAGCGAGAAGAAGAAGAAGCGAACTTCACGGACTTCATGGAAAACCTCAAAACACAAAAAGTGGGTGCCTACTCCTTCTCACTCCTCATCCGAGTTATCGGGAGGAGCATCATCTTCGGGCCATAATCCAAGAGACAAAAGGCTCGACGAGTTCCAAAGTCAACTTGACGCCTTGAAGCTCCAGAAGCACATGAACAAGCTAGGGGTTGTTAGATTGTATCTAATCGAATGGGATACAGTCTCCTACTCGACAAAGTTTCAGCCACTGGACCTCCTACAGTTGGATGGTAGGGGTTCTTCTACCTAGCACATCTACTACTTCCAAGCGCAAACTAGACACATAGTGAGGAATGATCCCATTATGACTTGACTGTTTATTGGCACCCTCAAGGGGGTCACTTTTGAATGGTTCCGTAGATTGGAGCTTGAATCCATCACTTGCTGGAAGGACATGGAAATGCTCTTCATGGCAAGTTTCTTCGACAATGACAAAGAAGTATCTATGGCCATCCTACTAGAAACCAAGCAGAAGAAGACAGAGTCTGTGAGTAACTTTGTCAAGAGGTTCAGAAACTAATCGCTGCATACACGTGATCAGTTTTTCGAGGCCACTTTCATTGAGATATGCCAGAACAATTTCTTCATCAACATTCTGTCTAATATGGGTTTTGGCATAGCTCGCATGTGAAAAGACTTAATCTGCCAAGGAGAGCAAGTCGAGAGCATGCTCAAGCGCATGGATGCTGAAAGGCCATATGAATTTCAAGGGGGTGATGACCAAGACATATTGGTTGTAAAAATTACCTCCTCATTCAAACCCTCTTCACAATAGAGGGGTAATGCTTCGAAGTACAATAAGCACTCGATGGCATTTTCCGAGTTTACCAACTCAGACCCAAACTATGAGGCCGACTGCGAAGACTTAGCTACTATTCATCAAAGATGATCGGTGACACTTAAATGCGTCTATCACTAAAGGACCTGCATCCAATAGCAACTTCATACCCATTCGTAGTAGAATGAGCAACGTGTCAGCATAGGATTTCATCCTCCGACTCCAATAGGTATACGAGTATAAACTATTCCCTGTCTTTGACAGGAAGTTTCTAAAGGATATTATGCATAATATCCTTAAGGATAGCCCGACTTATTCTAACAGGTATACGAGTATAAACCGTTTCCCACACCTCCAACTGGTATACGATGCTAAAATATTCCTTACCTTTAATGGGAAGTTCTTGGAGAATATTCTTAAGGATAACCCGATAACCTCTAACTGCTATACTAGGCTAAACTGTTCCTTACCTTTGACGGGAAGTTTCTGGAGAATATTCTTAAGGATAACCCAACAACCTCCAACTGGTATACGAGGCTAAACTGTTCCTTACCTTTGACGGGAAGTTCCTAGAGAATATTCTTAAGGATAAGCCGGCAACCTCTAACTGGTACACAAGGTGAAACTACTCTTTTCCTCCAATCAGTGCACAAGGCTAAACTACTCTCTTTCTTCCAACCGGTACAGAGGTGAAATTGCTCCTTCCTCTAATCAGTGCACGAGGTGAAACTGTTACTTTCCTCCAACCTGTGCACGAGGCTAAACTCGTTGACAACTTACCATACTAAGGGCAAGAGCATGACTAGTCCAACTCAAACGGTAGTTGGTAAAGATAAATTAAGTTCGTTGTTAGCTGAGGGTTTGCTCAAAGTCCTAGATGTCGATCATCAGCTATGAGTGAAGAGGTCAATTTCACCGAGCTTGTTGGAAGGTTCCTCACTCTGTCTGAGCAGTGATCATTTTGTAGGTTATCATAACCAAAGTGTTCCAGACCCCATGCGCCTGATTCAGGTCTAAAAATTTTGAAGGGGGTTCTGTAGGCAATAAAAATTACCTTTAATCCCTATCAGAGAAGTTCAAAACAAGATTGCTAAAACCTTGCCCGAAATAGCAAAAAAAAAATATTGATACCTCTCAAACCAGAAGAAATTTGACAAAATGAATAGAGGCAAACCGAACACTTTTGGTGGTTTGGTCGGCCGTGTCTTGTCTAGATAGGTGATTTTCATATATAATTTGTCAAATTCTGAATTACGGTTTTAAAGTTATGACCTCTTCTTCGTGGCATGTTCTGGAGCTCGCCTGCATAAGGCATGCTCGCCTACACAGCCTCGCCTGTAGAGCTCTCCTGACAGCTTTAAGCTATCCTACATGATCCAGGCTCGCCCAAGGGCAAACTCTCCTGCACAGCCTCGCCTGTAGAGCTCGCCTGACAACTTGAAGCTCGCCTGAAGGCTAAGCTTGCATGATTCAGGCCAAGCTCGCCTGCAGACCCTTGGTTCGCCTGCAGAGTGGCCAGCCCACCTGTAAGGTTGCTAGCTCACCTGCAGGGTCTCCAGCCCACCTGTAGGGTCGCCAGCCTGCGTGCCAGGTCTCCAGCTCGCCTGGCCTGTCAGCTTCCCACTTGAGGCATGGGTGCGGTCACTTATGTTGATTTAAGGGATTGACCATACCTAGTAAGGGAGCGATCAATTCCCATAATTTAAGGGATTAACCATACCCAGCATGGAATGGGCCATTTCCCATAATTTAAGGGAATGATCACATCCATTCCCTCATGTTCTGAGGAAGTGGTTGCTCACTACATTTTCTCTATAAATAGCCATTGATGGCTACATGAGAAAGTGTCTTGGCCATCTTTAGAACTTGACTATTAGTGCCGAAGGACCCACGTTAAACAAGAAGGGTCATTCCCTTCTCCTATGTTGTAAATATTGATCATTAGTTTATAATAAGCCACACTTATAAATACAAACGACCCCTCAAATGAGAAGTCAATTTTTACACCTAATAGTCTTCCAGTAAGGGAAAACAAGTTGCTGGTTCTGATGACAGTGAAGAGGAACTCTTCACCGATATGGCTGAAACATCTGAAGAGGAGGACGAAGCTGAAGGTGCAGGGATCGGGAATGATGAGGAAGAGAATATGCCGGGTCTCCTATACAATCTTTCTCTCCAGGGAGAGATGGGGACTCTCCTGTGGCTCACATGACTCGCCGTGCAGATCAGCCTAAATCGCTGGGAGCTCCTAAAAAGATGAAGGAGAAGGTCATCTTAACCTATCGCAATTGGATGATGGTTAGAAACTTTAGCGAGGATGATGAGGAGGAAAGAGATAAAATTCCTCTTATCAGAACAAAAAGACCTTGATCCTCGACTCCTGCTCAAGCTCAAGCTCAGGCTTCCCCAAAAGCTGAACGATGTTCAAAATATCACCATGAGAGATCTGATACTCTGGGCGAAGCTCGTCCCTCAAAGAATATTAAGAAGGTTGTACACTGATAACGTACTCCTCTACCTGTCGTAGAAGAGGAGTCGACCCACGATGTTTCTTCTAACGAACAAAGTAATGACTTGTCTTTATTTCCATTTCGCTAACTTTTTTTAATATCTGAACTTATCCTTTACTTGGTTTTCATAGGGGATTGAGAAGAGTGAGAAATTCAATTTGACACCGCTTCTCCCAGACTTATGGAAACCAAAGAACCCAGCTTCGTCCAATAAATGCACGAAGTAATGGATGACGAACCTGCTGGCGTTCGAACGACCTCCCCTACTCAAATCATTCCACTAACTCCTAGCGAAGGTACATGTATTTCCCCATTCGGAGGGAAAATCTGAGAGATGAGTGAGTCGGAATGCGTACCTGTTCTAATGACCTGTGCACTTTATCTTCTTTTAGTGAAACTTCCGTGGCTGCTGAAGGTAATGTTGATTTCTATTTTGTGTGGGTTCGTACATGTGTGTGTGTGTATGTATATATATATATATATATATATATATATATATATATATATATATATATATATATATATAAGCCTATTCTGTAGATGTCATGATGAATGAACCAGCTGAAGGAGAGCCACTCATGCTGCTGAGGTCGAGGATTTCAATGAACACAACCTCGATCTTGACCTTTCAAAAGATGACCATCAGTATATCTCTGATTTTATTATCGGGGAAAACTTCTGCGGCTACTGGACCAGCTACTGGAGTTGGTTCAACTGAAGCTAGTTCTTCTACAGGTATGGATTTTATTCTGTAACCTCAATAGTCTCTTTATCGGTTAACTTTAAATAATTATACAGGGGTTTTAATCATAGGACCAGTTGATGAAACCGATATAACTATCATTATCGGGATATCTGATCAGCCTGAGGGTCTTGGTTTCTTGTTGCTGGTAGGAGCTAAGACCGAGGTTAGTCCTACCGTGACAACCGTAAGACCAACTAAAGAAGTTGGTACATCGTTGTTGCATCTAGAATGTCTCCATCCGTTCATGAAGTTGAAAGGGTGGGAACAAGCATAGAACATCAAACCGATAAAGTCTCGCCTAGAGTTGGTGAGTTTTATCTGTTACTTGCTCTAAAATTTTGATTAATACTCCCGAATACTTATTCCATTTCTCTTTTACTTGCAGAACATTCATCCCACTAATCCCAACTTATTGTAGATTTAGATCCGAAGCTGACGGAGGTTCTAGCTACGTAGTCAACTGACGTAACAGGTATGTCAATGATCCTTGTCCCGTTGCTTTTGAATTCCAAGCATCAACAGCATATTCAACCATTCTCTTGAGTGCTTACTTTCCTTGTTTTTATTACAATGCCTCCTTCATCGCTACTCGAGTTTATCAAAACGTTGATGTCAGACGAAGATCTGGAAAAGGTTGTTATATGCTCCAATCTCCATAGCTTCGTCTTATTCTTAAATATCATGATAGATCAAATTCTTCTCAAGGGGTCATCTTTTGACAACTTCAGGGGATCCCTCGATCAGCATGAGTTGGGGATTAGAGAAGAAGGATATTTTGAACCGACTGATTCTATTGAAGCATACTTAGCTCATCTAAAACAGGAAATCGAATATCTGAGGGACCTTCAGGCTAGCAATGGTTCTTCTTACATAGCTACCCGAATAGACTTAAGGTTGAAGGCATGGTGTGATTCACAAAAGTCAGCTGAACTCGAACTTTGGAGATTACGAAGTCGTGTGACCCAGATGAGGGTGAACATCACCAAGATGGTTAAAGCTATGGTTGATTTGCTTCAAGTTTTAGAATGACATCAAGCCGAGATAGCTCACCTAGAAAAAGAACTCGAGGAAGCCAAGGACACCCAGAGTATTTTGGAGATTGATTTGGCTGAAGTAGAGCATGCTCAAAAGAACATATTTCATCAACTAGAACTCTAGGACAAAAAGCTTAATGAGACGGAACAATAGGTTGTCAAGGCTCAGAATACCAGTGAAGAATCACAGAAAGCCAGCCTGACGACAGAGTTTGAACAAGCCTACACAGAAGAACTCTCCAAACTTGAAGAGCAAATCTGTAGTTATAAACTGATTTTGGATTAAAAAATATTTCTCTTGTATCAGCACTTCTTTTGTATCTCCTTAAGTTTTTTCCTCATGAATAAAGTAAACTTTTTGCTCATTTGGATCTTATTATGATTACTCATTTTTGCTTGGAATAAATAAACATAATACCCATAGGATTTTTGGCAAACCCTCAGTCGTCAATGGATTTGATGTGTCTTTACCGATCACCGTTTGAGTCAGGCTAGCATGTAGACTGTTTAGATCTTTTCTACATGTAATGTTATACTAAAAGAATGAAATCTTTTAGATTTTATGCTACAATGTTGAATATGTAGGTTTTGTCATTTTTACGGGAATGCACCACCTGGCCGCATGTGTTAGACGCAGACTTATCTTTAATATGGGATCAAGATAACATCCCCCATGCATAAAAGATATGGATTCAGAGATTATTAACTTAACAATAATCATTGACTATGATATTGAATACGTAAGCTTTGTCATTTTTATGGGAACGCACCACTCGGCAGCGTATGTTAGACGCAGACTTATCTCTAATAAGGGATCAAAATAACGTCCCCATGCATAAAAAACATAGATTTTGATGTTAAAAATGGTGTCTTCTCTTGGGGCAAAGACGAACCCAATAGCGGAGAGGAAGAATTTTATATTCTATCTTCTGCTTATCTTCTCTAGGGGTAAAGATGAACCCGGTACCAGAGAGGAAGAATTTTATATTATATCTACTGCTGCAAGAGAAACTCAAAGTGGGATCTCAACTTTGAGAATCTTAAAAGGTAAAACTAAGAGTAGGATCTCCATTCTGAGAATCAAAAAGATCTAAATAACACTAACTTTTACAGTATTGGTTACCCAGTCTGAAGATGAATTTCTCATTTATTGAGATGAGATTCCCACTTCAGCCCAAGTTGTAGAAGGGCTTGACTGAAGAGGAATGAATGGAAGCCTTTTGTTTATCGAAAGGGAACTCCGATTCTTAAAATGGACCTCTCGTTCATTGAAGGAATCAAGAGGGGATTTTTGGCTTTAGCCCTAACTATTCAAAGGTTTGACCGAAAGGGAATTTTGAACGACCCTAATTATTAATAGGTTTTATCGATCGATTTGATGGAAGCCTTTCGTTTATCAAAAGGGAATTTTTGTTTTGTAAGTGGACCTCTCGTTCATTGAAGGAATTGAGAGAGGATTTTTGCTTTGGTCCTAACCGTAGGAAGGTTTGACCATGAAACAGTGGGAGTGGAGGTACAAATAACAGTAAAAATATTGAGTTGTATAAATCACTCAGTGGGGGGTTTTTGATGTCAAGTGGTGAGATCTTGACACGGAGGGGGTTCGATAATCGCTATGGATCAGCAGATTAAAATTTTGAGTGTCGTGTTAGAACTTCAACAGTAGGAGTGTTAAAGGCTAGACACAGTGGGAGTTTGAAGGATTTTAACCTTGAAGAATTTTGGTGGATCCACCGTTAATTGATTTGATCGGTGAGAGATTTTATGATGGAGGACTACGAATCATCAAGCATTCCACAACTAAACCATGAGACTTTCGTGAGGAAAGATTGACCGGATGAAGTCGTTGAATCTTATATCAATGAAAGTCTGCTTGGAGAGTCATAGCAGGAGTTGGTCGAATTGACCGTGGTGATTGAAATCAACCAAGAATCGAATGAAAGAAAATAATCCTTTGTAAAAGAAACAGAGAAGGGTTTTTGGCAATTGTTACTAAGGGAGTTAAAACAAATTGAATGTGTCTCACCCTTGGAAGAATTTGGAGTCCAAGTGGGAGAGTTTTAACCAACTTAGAAATGATTAGATAACCACAATGGGAGGTTCTTAATCATATTTATAATAATTAAAAATGAATTATTCATATGATTAGCTGCTATCTAGAATAATCAAACCATTTATTTACGTTGAAAGATATTTTATTCATAGAGGTCATTACAATTGTTTATAGACTACAATGAATTCAAAAGAGTCAGTCTTTTTATAAGACTTCTCATTTACACAAATAAAATAAAAATTACAACTCTCTTCAAACACACATAGCATATGTTTATCGCCCGTTGTTTGCATGATATCTTTACCTGTACTGAGGACAAGTTAGTCCGTGGAGTGCTACAGATCATATTCGATTGACAAAACAAAAATTTAATGCTCTTGCTTCCCAAAGGAAACAATCGTAGAAATGATAATCTTAACCAAGCGAGATTGTCACGCCCCACTTCCCAAAATACCCGAGAATCGGAACGTGAACAAGCCCACGACGTATTAGATTGAGAAGAAATGTACACTGTCATTTTTTTTCTTTTTCTTTTCTTCTCAATCCAATACGCTAAGCGTCTAGAAATAAATACAATGCGAAGTCACAGGTCCCCGATCACAATCAGCAAGAATATAATGAACAATACAGAATATGAAATAGACATATCATCAAAAGTAGATCATCCGAGACATAAAATATTCGGGTCAACACGCCCTTATACAAATTGAACAAATGAAATACTAGAGAGATAAAATACACTGATCAACCGAAATGGAAAGAACTACAAAATAACTGGAACCATCAGCTAATAAATGAAATGAATAGGCTTCGACTCCTTCTTCTGCTCCGTCTACAAGGCACTCCTGCTGAGAGTCCTCTAGCTCCTGCTGAACCTGTTCTTCTCCTAAGTCTGACGTACACCAGAGAAAACAGGTGTACGTCAGGTGCATGGCGCACGACAAGATCCCATAAAGAGAATAGGAACGGTTGAATGACCAATACAATAACAATGATAATAATAAATAGAAACATGCAGCTAGAATACTAACAAACTAGATGCAATCCATCACTAGAATATAACGATCATAAGAATCCATAATCATCCGCGTAACAAAGACATACCCCTAGATAGAATTAATACTTAAAAACCTACAACTCGAGACGTAGTACGTCGAGCGAAATAATCCAAACAAGGAAACCCTCATGTATATACTATATGTCTCGAATTGTAGATAATTAAATATTAATCCTAATCTAAGTATGGAAAGAAATATAACTGATTCACATCTCATGAGAACCCATAAACATACAAACAACAAGGTCATGTAGCTAATCATCCTATATCAAGTCACTGGTCTACCTCTCACATATAGTCAAAACTCATATTCACGAATAACCGGTTGTTCACAAATCATCCACACATAACGATTCACTGTCACCCTTAGACCCACCCCAGCGCTACACAGGAATATCGCTGGTGCGAGCCTGGAAATAATCAACAATCACATCACCTCAGACCCACCCCAACGCTACACAGGAATATCGTTGGTGCGAGCCTGGAATAATCAACAATCACATCACCTCAGACCCACCCCAACGCTATACAGGAATATCGTTGGTGCGAGCCTGGAATAATCAAAAATCACATATCACAACTCCTCGGACCTACCCCGGTGACTACACAAACTTCACCAGCGTGAGCCCGGAATATACATCAACAATCACATATCACAACTCCTCGGACCCACCCCGGTGACTACACAAACTTCACCAGCGCGAGCCCAGAATATACATCAACAATCACATATCACAACTCCTCGGACCCACCCCGGTGACTACACAAACTTCACCAGCGTGAGCCCGTAATATACACCAACAATCACATATCATAACTCCTCGGACCCACCCCGGTGACTACACAAACTTCACCAGTGCGAGCCCGGAATATACATCAACAATCACATATCACAACTCCTTGGACCCACCCCGGTGACTACAAAAACTTCACCAACGCGAGCCTAGAATATACATCAACAATCCCAACCGCTCACATAGACCAAGACTTCTCATCCTAATTCTCGTAATTCCAGGTCAACTACACATGAGATTCTAGATCCTAACTGTGTCACACAGGTCACTATAGTCATAAACCCCTAATAATTCTTAATCACAATAATAAACAATCAATGCAACTAATCATGTGCAATAATATCATGACATATCAGATAATCAAAATAAGAATTATATATCATAAACAGTAGCTACATAATTCAGAAAATAATCTTTTTCTAAAATTAATTCATTTAAAATTATTTTGCTTAACAATTAATCTAAACTAATTCATTTTCCAAAATAAATTCTTTTAAATTATTATAATTATCTAAAAATGATTCTTTTGCCGAACTAAATTCTTTTAATTCATTATAATTTTTTTGACAATGTCATTTATCATATTACCATGATATAATTAATATTCTTCAGCAAACAATCACACGCAGATAAATACGTCACAATTAAACTATGCAAACGGTTCGTAATAATGTAAATATTCAACTACGAAACAAGGAGAGCGGGATCTTGCCTCGGGGTTCGTCGAATGATTCGACGTCGACGGCACGGGTCGGATCTGACGAGGAGAGCGCAGCACAGCGGAGAACTCTGACGAGGGACTACGGGATCTCGGTGACGAACAACGGATCTGGTGGTGATCGAGGCGGCGAAGGTGAGTTCGTGGTCGGGCTGACTGCTACAGAGGTTGGCGGCGGTGGAGGTCGCTGCTGGTGGCGACGGCGAAGGGGGAACGGAGAGGGGTGATGGAGCGGGGAGGCTTGCTGCTGTGGCGGTCGGACAACGACGCTGAAGGGGAGTTGGACGGTGGTGGAGAGGCGGCGAAGTTTGCGAGCTCGGAGCGGCGGTCGTCGGGGGTTGGCGACGCAGGTGGAGGCTCGTTTGTGGAGGCGTCGGAGGCCAGATTCGTGGCTGAGGAGGGGCTCGACGGGGTGGCCTGAGGCGGTCATGGGGGAGGAGCTCGGGGATGAAGAGAGGGAGAGGGCGGTGGTGGATCTGATGGCGGTGGTTGCTAGAGGCCGGAGATGGGGCAGGAGGTTGAGGCGGCGGCGGCGAGGAGGGCGGTTGACGGCGGGTCTGGGGTGGAGTTGGAGGCGGATCTCGAGGGCGTGGTTGGCTGCTCGGCTGGCGCTGGGCTCGTGGGTCGGAGGCGGGGACGAGCGCGGGCTTGGCTGGGCGGTGGCGGCGGGTGCTCGGGGTCTCAGGCGGCGGGGACTCGTCGGAGGAGAACGAGAGGGGAAGAGGTGATGAGGAGGTGACGGCGGCTGCGTGAAAAAGAAGAGAGGAGAGAGAGAAAAGTTATTATATATATATATAGGTTATATTAGGGTTAGGGTTAAATTAAACAAAAATTAATTAAAATAAAATAGTTAAGGGTATTTAAAAATTAAACTAATTACATAATATTTATCTACAAATAAAAACGTACCTGTTATGCTAATACAACAGTTCATACGAGATAGTCGAAAAATACCCATATTGTACAATTAAACGAAGAATAATTAATAAATAAAATATAATTACTTACATTTAAAATCCAATAATTATGGGATAATTATATACACAGTAAAACGTACAAGTTATACTAATACAACAGATAATATGTAACAGTTGAAATAATACAACAAATTATACACGAAAATACGTAATTAATAATACAAAGTATTATACGAAATAATACGTAATAATATTAATAATACAACATATTATTTAAAATAATACGTAATAGTACTGATAACATAACAAATTAATTCTAGAAAAATTTACTACACGAAATAAATTTATAAATATTAAAACCATTTAAATAAATATATAATCAGATTTTTAAATCATAGAAAATTATAGGAAATTAAGAAAAATACAAATACTCTTTTAAAATAATAATTAAATATTTTAAAATACTAAAAAATTATTTTAACTAGTATCAAAATTCACGGTCATTACAGAGATTACGACTCTTCTCGAGATCAAAACCAAGTTTAATCTTAAGGTATAATGGCACAGACCTCAGATTTCTTGAATAAATCTCTCTTTATGTTGGAATTTAACAAGATCTGCTAGTCTTCCTCTAAAATTCGTGGATTATACTCTCTAAACCCACAGCATGTCACCCTCTTTTGATAAAATTTCAGCCCCTATGAATAGGAGCCTAGGTTTGTATTTATAGGCTTCAAAAGTAGTGTTTTTGGATAAGAACAAAGGATTTGGTATTATCTTTAGTTGGCAATAGCCTAACCACATTTAATGATGTTATTCAAGCAGTTAGGAGTCTTCTGAAATAAAAAATTTCAAGAAAATAGTTGAAAACACATTTTAGAGGTTTCGGGTGCGAGTCATGTCAACGTGACCCGCTGGTTTGTGCGTCACCTTAAGGTGATGCGGCCCTGTGCGGGTCACCTTAAGGTGACGTGGCTATGTGCGGGTCACCTTAGGGTGACCCACACTTGCACGGGTCACCTTGAGGTG
>BQKN01000260.1:183721-244953 GCA_022839385.1 Asparagus kiusianus
GCTCAATAATCCTTGAAATTGTTTTGATTCTTATGGGATATTCCAAACCCTAGTTCTCATTTTTTTTATTTTTGATTAAGCTTTCGAGATGAGTAAATTTTTAACTTGTCCTTGAAAACTTCGGTCATGAAACATCCCTATTAAATTGATTCTTCCTTTTGAATCTCAGCAAGAGTCCAAACTTCTTTTGTGCTTCAAAGATCTTCGAATTCCCCCACGACTCTGGTGTTTGGCGATGTCCAGTCTTCCCCTCAACCACCTCTTAGATTTCAGGTAAACCCACACTCCCTTATTCTCAATTTATGTTGAATTTAACCCTTTAGTTTTTTATTTTGGGAAATAATAGAAACTGAAGTTTAATTTCGAATGAAAACTAAACTTGAGGTGTTTGACTGTGGATGTTGGTTTGATATGCTTGAACCTTGCCTTTGTGTTAGTTCTAATCCTCGGGTTTGCATTTGGTTGAGAACCAAAATTTGAGATGGATACTTGATCGTGTGCACTAATTTAGCTTGGTTTGATTTTGTTGTGAAAATTACACCTGACCTTGACTCGATGTTGATGAAAATCTAAAACTGAGCTTGAAGGCTTGATTTGTTGAACGGTCGGTTGTGATTGAAACTCGAACCGAGTCCTCAACTTAGGGAAGGCGTCCACACTCTAACTCTTGAATTTTTACATAGCTAAAACCCTTAATTTAACTTGGGTCTTGGGTATTGATTGCATGCGAATAGCTTGGTTAAATATGTAATGATAATTGCGGATCAGTTTTGTTTGATAACCAAACTCATTACCTTGATTTCATATAAGTGTGCATGAACTGAGACCCCTTGTTTGGTTTGTTGCCTAGCCTTCATCTTGATGATGATTCATCTTCATATATGATAACTAAGTTTGGTTGTGTGTTCCCTCGGTTGAGAACTTGAATTGTTGCTTGAGTTTTATTTGAGAGTCCCACCCCTTTGCTTGACTTTACATGAGAAGACTTTTTGGACAATAACCAATATATCCTTTTTGGCTTCAGATATAACCCAAAATTCCATAACTTAGCCCGCAACGATGTTTGAAGCTTCAACTGGTCTCTGTTGGGAATTGGACCCGAGATATTTGTAGGTTTAATTGGACTTTTAACTGAGAAATCCTATTTTTATAGAATTTTAGTCAAATATTACAACATGACTGAACCAGTAATCTTCTTTGCAGATTAACCATGTCACCTAAGAGGTCACACATCCCGAGGGATCGCTCAGCTACTCAGTCACCTGAGCCAGAGCCCTTTTCTTACGCATGTAACCTTTTATCACCTTTTGTTTATAAATTTAATATTAATATATATTGTATACTATATCCCCGCTTTGTTCTCCTTGATGAGGCAATTAGGAAGAGCTGACATCTCCTTTGTGAGGGTTGATGCTTAAAAGATGCATTCTGCTTGGTCATGTCGTGTCTTTAGGCAACAAGGGACAATTTCATACTATATCGTTCTGCAGGATGAGGTATATTGTCGCATTGTTTGTGCGATAATATACACTGTCCTCTGTCCGCATAATAGAGTTGAAATCGTCTCTCCAATTACAAGATAGTGACTCTACCTCACGGTTCCGTGAGATGAATTCAACACCTTGTATTACCTTAGAATAATCTTGTAGTCGTGTTTAAAAGATACACATATTTGTTTCAGTCAAATTTCCTTCAGACACATTTTCTACTTAAGCGGTGGATGGCCGTCGTGGTGAGTGTTACGCTACTGCTGATGACCCAACACTTGTCGAGGCCACTTCTCAATTTGCTCCAAATGCGCTTGCAGAAACTTTCTTAACTGGTGAAGGGAGGGGATCACCGTACTCTAAGACAATTGATCACTAATGTGCCGTTTGTGGAGGACCCCGGTTCCATCGATCCTTTAAAACACGGACTATCTTTTTGGCGATTCGATTAAAGATCCAGCCACCATTTTTCTTCAGGACGAGCAATGGTTAAATGAGGATGGTGGTCTTAAATACCTTCCCCTGATTGCTCATCATTGCTCATTGACTGAATTACGGAGACAGGCGGTGGCATGAGAGATGTCATGGCATCTGACGGAGGAGCACACGCATGTTCATTGCGGCTATATAACCAATCAACTAATCCCAAGCTCGAGCAATATGAATCATATCACTGGATTACATCCTGATGTGTTAGGATTAGATGAACCGCCTCGGGGTGAGCGATTTACAATTGCCAATACCATAAAGAACCACCTCGCAAGATTGGGGTGAGAACTACCTGCTTTAGGTCATAAATGTTTCGGATGGTCTCATTCCATAGATAAAGTTTAATGGGCCAGGATGACAAATTATGTCCTTAATCAATGGAGCACGGAGCTAAAAGCTAGTGGATTGTATGCAACCTCTGTGCTACTAAGTATGGATTTCCGATTAGTGCCAATCACTTTTTCACATTATTAGAGCTCTACAACCCAGAAACAAACACTTTCCTAACCAAGCATGGGGAGTTAGGATTACCTCACCACGAAATGCATAAAGTTTCTACCTTACCATTGGGGAATATGTCATACCAAAAATACTTTCCTCCCAGTCGGGAGTTGGATCAATTGAAGGAATGCAAACCTGCTCAATATAACACGTTATGGAAACTTACCTATCATTATTAGATATCTCTGGTAGGAGTTAACCCGATAGTAAAGAAGAAAGTGCAAATAAGTTTGAAACGACTCTCGGGTTATTTGTTCAAGCATCTGGATAAGCCAGGCGAAGCTGTTTGTGAGTTGGCGCCTCTAAATCCTCAAGAGGTTAATGGGTTGATTGAAAGAAGTGGCGTGTGATCCTATACCATTGCAAGCTCCAAAGGCAAGTTTCCCAGAGGTACCAAGTTCAGGACCTTTTTATGGCTCGCACAAAAACCAATCCAATCAATGACCCTTTTGGCTGGCTACCTCGCACTTTGGTTAAAGAAATGCGTGGTGCCATATTAATCCTTTGATGCTCTACCGTTAGAGGTGCTTTTTCCTGTTGTTCAGGTTGTCTATGAGAAGAGTATATCCTTACTTCCAGCAATAATTGCCGACATTCACCACGACCTTCGTCAGGTAATTGCTGCCTTTACTCAGGAAGAGGAAGTACCATCAGCTAAGATTCCTTTGGCGAAAGTGGAGCTTCCTTACACATATCTAATGGTGTGGTTGGTTCTTCATTGTTCTGACATGATGTCAACGCCAGGAGAAGCGGATCCGTCGATTCCTTTATTACAATTACTTGAAGAATGTAGTTGGAAATGGCGGAGCTTTTTAGAAATAAGGAAGATTTTGCAAAAGCACAGGTGTTGGGTATTCACTCCTTGCTTCCCACAATTTTCTAGCTGATACGGCAATTCATTAGTTGATGAGGAGAAACCGAGGACTAATAGGACTTCTCTCGAAGTTGGCTGCTTCAGGTGGTTATATCAGGCTAGGATACTTGGTTTTCAGGATGAGGAACTACTATTACATTGAGCGCTATCTACCCTGCCAGTTCTCCTGCCAGTTAGGATATGATCAATTTTATATTGGGAACCCAAACCGATAGCTCAAGACCCACGGAGGGCTAGTTAATGGCGCTTGGGCATGGCTATGGAGCATGACAGGTTATATCGGTGCTAGGTTTAATCTGCCAGGTGTTGAACACCGGTTAAAGCTAACATACCTACGCTGCAGATGGTTGATAGCAGCTAATGAGTCTGTTAAGTTGAGGCCGATTGCAGAGTTAGCAACTGAAGCCGTGTCCCGGATTGCTAACAAGATGGTTCGGGAGGCTATGCAGCAACAAAGGAAAAAGGGTAAAGAAACCTCTGGTCCCTCCGGCAAAGGAAAGCAAAAAATAGAAGAAGAAGAGGAGTACTTTGCTACTGATGAGGAAACTTCAGAAGAGAGTGTCGCAGGTGATGAAGGCACAGAGGCTAGCAGCGGTGAAGAGGAATATGAGATAGGTCTGTCAGATTCTTTCTTCTCAAAACTATTTGAGTTAGTGATAGCTGATCGAATTCGACTATCTAACTTGCCTAAGCCTTCGCCGGTTCCAAAGAAGCTGAGGATGCAAGTTTTATTTACTTATCCTAACAAGATGTCAGTTGAAACTCTAGGTGTGGCTTCTGAGGAGGAGAAAGAAGAAGAAGAGCCCCGCCTTATACGCCAGACGAGAGCCCAGCCTGCAACTCAAGTCGATTCGGAGGTGGAGTTGCACTCTAAGTCTAAACAAGAGAAATTTATGGATCCCGAAGAGGTTCGTCCAGCCAATAGAAAGAAATTAGCTTACAACCTACGGGGCGAGCCATCGACTTTTGACATAGAACTAGCCAGCGACATGACTACCTGTAGGGATGGTAATACTTTATTTTTGCATGGTCTTCTGTTCTCTTGAATGTTAAATCTTAGACTTAGAAAATTTTTATACTGCTTAGGAGGCCATGATAAGTGAAATTATGTTCGATCCTCCTTCTCTTGGTTTTGACCCTTTTGAGGAATCATGCTTCATAAAACAAGTTTATAAATCCATGGCTGAGGAACCCGCGAATGCTGAAGTGGGTATAAATGTTGAATCCGACAAGGGTTCTGGTGCCGAACTTGGTACAACCGAAAGGGTCGCGAGTCCAGTTACATCTAACACCGGTAATATACCTTTCAGGTGGTGATTATGGGAATTGAATGATTCAAAATTCGTGCCTCCGCTAATTATTTCTATGCTTTTTGCTCTTTTAAAATAATTGCAAGGAGTGTACACCAGTGTTGGGGCTACAGAACCTGTTGCAGCTGCTGGAGGTGAGTTTAATTTCCACTTGTTGTGAATTTTCAACTTTTCTTCTTTGTGTCTTTACACTTAGACTTTTCTATAAAGGTTCTAATGGAGAGTCCTGGTGAAGAAGAAACCCAACATCGCATGAACATCAGAGAGTTGGACGCACCTCCCTCTGAACAAATCAAAGGCCCTTCCGGATCCGACGATAGATTGTTTGACAACATGTTGTCGGAACAAACCTATCGTGAGGCCATCGAAACAACAATCAAGGCTAGCTCCTCTGCAGGTATGTGCTTCATTCCCCTATTGTAATCATTTGCTTATTGGTTTTTTTATCGTAAGGGAATTTAATTGTAGGACCAGTCATTTAGACTTGTACAACTAATATTATTGGGATGTCTAATGAATCTGAGGGTCTTGGTTTCTTGCTATTAGTAGGAACCATCATCAAAGCTTAGTCATCATTTTCCCAACATCAGCTCGACATTCCTTCGAGCTTGGCGACCACAGGGCTGTTATAACTGTGGGGACCAGTCCTGCTGGACAAACTATGAGACCAATTCAAGAAATTGGTGCTTCCACCGTTATTACACCCGCAGTAGCCCTGCCAGTTCTTGAAGCTGTGCTAGCAGCATCGAGTGTGGGGAACTCAACTAAGGAAACCTCTACCGGCATTGGTAAGTCCCACGCTGTTATTTGACTTAGAAGTATTCTGATTTATTTATAATATTCATATCTCCTCTTTTTTGTTGGGCTCTCATCTCAGCTTCATGATCTCGTTAAGGCGCTGTTATCAGATGATAATCCAGATCAAACCCTGCTCTGTATGAAAATCAGTTCCCTCTTTTTCTTTATGAGCGTGATGATCGATAAGCTCCTCCTCAGGGGGCTTTCCTTCTATCAATTCAGACCAGCCTTGGCTATCAAAATAAATGCATTAGAGAGTGCGGGATCTCCAGACCTGGCAAAAGCTATAGCTGACGATTTTGATCGTTTGGAGCGTGAATTTCAAAAGTTATAGGAATTCAAAGTTGTTGGTGCTCCATCATACATAGCCACTTAGATGGAATCTCGTCTATATATATGGCATAATATTAGAGCCTCCGCTGGACTCGAAATTCAAACACAACAAAGTTGGGTAGGTCAGATGAAGGCCGTCCTTGTTGAGAAACGAACAACTTTGCATGAACTTAATTCTTCTATTGCGTCGAGTGAGGCCAAGATAGAGTGACTTAAGGAGGAGCTCAAGGCAGAGGAGGATGCTCTGGTCATCTTAGAAATGACGAGGGTTGATTTGGAGCATTCACAAGTTGTGATATCTGGGAAGTTGGAAACCTCGGAGCAAAAACTAGTCAAAATGGAAGAAGAAGCCACTAAGACGTTGGGCGTCACTGAAGAATCTTTCAGAGCTAAATTGCAGACCGAGCTTGAACGAGCTTATGTTGAGGAGTTGTCTAAGTTAGAACATTAAGTCCTTAGTCATATGTTTCATGTAGAATTATTGCAATTCTTGTATTTACAGCTCGATGTTTATTAATAAAATATTTTTTTTGCCTAGTGTATTTTATTATGAATTTTTCATTCTGTTTGGAATAATCAACCATAATACTTATAGGATTTTTAGTAAACCCTCAGCCATTAATGGATTTGATGTGCCTTTACCGATCACCGTTTGAATCGGGCTAGCATGTGAATTGTCTAAATCCGTTTCGCATGTAACGTTATGCTAAAAGAATAAATTCTCTTAGACTTAATGCTACGACCCCGAATACGTAGACTTTGCTATTTTTTTTACAGAAATACGCTAACCAGTAACACGTATTAAGCGTAGACTTATCCCTACTTAGGATTCGAGATAAAATTCCCCGTGCGTGTAAGGCCCGAAATTTGGCGTTATTAATAATAACCTATCATGATGTCGAATACGTGAGCTTTTGTCCTGTTTACGGTAAAGAGCTAACCAGTAACACATATTAGACGTTGTCTTATCCCTACTTAGGATTCAGGATAAAATTCCTCGTGCGTGTAAGGCACGGATTTTGGTGTTGTTGAGAGATCGTGTTCTCTCTTGGGGCAAAGACGAACCCAATACTAGAGAGGAAGAATTTTATATTCTATCTCTGGGCCTTCTTTTAGGGTAAAGACGAACCGATGTGGGAGAGGAAGAATTTTATATTTTATCTCCTGCTGCAAAAGAAGCTCAAAATGTGATCTCTACTTCGAGAATCTGGAAGGTGAAACCAAGAGTGGGATCTCCACTCCGAGAATCAAAAAAATCTAGATAACCCTAATTTTTATAAGATTGGTTACCTTATTTGAAAATGACTTTCTCGTTTATCAAGATGGAATTTTGACTTTAGCTCTATCTTTTATAGGTTTGACCGAAGGGGAAAAAGATGGAAGCCTTTTGTTTATCGAAAAGGAACTCCAGTTGTGGTCCTAACCATTCGATTGTTTGACCAAGTAAGGTTATTAAGACAACCCTAGCTTTTATAGGTTTGATCATTCAACTTGGGCGGAGTCCTTTTATTTATCAAATGGGAAATCTGATTTAGAAGTGGAACTCTTGTTCATTGACAGAATCGAGAGGGGATTTTAGCTTTGGTCCTAACTATAGGAAGGTTTGACCAAATGAACAATAGGAATGTGGTACAAATAACAGTGAGAATGTTGATTTGTACAAACCACTCGGTGAGGGTTTTCAATGTCAAGTGACAGGGACTTAACATAAAAGGGATTTGCTAATTGCCATGGATCAGCAGCTTAAACTTTTGAGTACTGTGTTGGGACCTTAACATTAGGACTGTTAAGTGCAAAAACACATGGGAGTCTGGATGGACTCAGCTAAAAGAAATTTGGTAGACCTACTGTTAGTTAATTTGATCAGTGAAGGAGTTTATGGTGGAGGATCGTGAATCATCAAGCACTCTACAGTTATATAGTGGGAATTTCGTGAGGGAAGATTGACCAACTAAGGTCATTGAAATCTCTTCTTGACGAAAGAGTGATTGGGAAGTCACAAAAGGAGGGTTTTAATCATTTTGGTAATGATTGACTAGCCACCATGAGAGGTTCTTAATCACTTCTTATTTATTGTTAAGGATGAGTTATTCAAATGACTGGTTTTTATCTTGAATAATCAGCTGATCTCAGGTTATCCTTAAAAATACTCTGTGCAGTATTCTCCAGGAACTTCCTGTTAAATAGGTTATCCTGAGCGTATTAAGGATAGTACTTTTTTAGGAACTTCCTATTTATTGGCATCATGAGCTTGTCACCGTCTTGCGTGATTAAGCGATACGTGCTATTTGACTAGATTATCTCTATCACAAATGGTCCTTCCCATTTGGGTTGAAATTTGCCTTTCTTCCTAGAGTTGAGAATCATCGGTCACCGAACGTCGAGAACCAAGTCTCCTTCCTTGAAGCTTCGTTGTCGGACTTTTTTATCAAAGGCGCGAGAAATTCAGCTTGGTAGAACTCAATTTACTGCTGAGCTTCCAAGCATTTTTCATCTAACATCTCAAGTTTTTCGAGACGCTTTTGACGTTGTTCCTCCGTCGTCATTCCCATCGCTAGGGCAATATGAAGGGATAGAATTTGAATTTCTTTGAGAAGAATGGCTTCGCATCTATACATTAAAGAGTACGGAGTCATTCCGGTAGGCGTGCGGACTATTGTCAGATAGGCCCATAGAGCTTCACCGAGTTTGTCATCCAAGTATCGCTTGTTGGTCCTCACGAGTTTTGACAAGATCTTTATGATTGTCTTGTTTAATACCTCAGCTAGCCCGTTTGCAGTAGGATTGCATGCTGTCAATGAGCCATCTTTGATTCTAAACTTCCCACAAAATTTGATGAAGGCGTTGCTCACAAACTGAGGGTCATTGTCATGCATGATTCGTCTTGGAACACCGTATCGGTAGATGATGTGGTGTTTGATAAACTTGACGATGTCACTTGTCTTCACTTCTTTGAAAGGAACTGCTTCGGCCCACTTTGAGAAATAATCGGTAATTACCAAAATGAAACGATCACCTTTGGATGATGGTGGAAAAATAGGACCAACAATGTTTATTTCCCATGTTTTGAATGGCCATGAAGTAGCCGAAGGGTGCAAGTGCTCCGGGGGTTGGTGCATGTAATTGCGTGTATTCGACACGTATGACACCGTCGGGCATAGTCAACTGCGTCCTTGAGCATGGTTGGCCAATATTATCCCATTCTTCTGAGTCGATCGTAGAGCTTAGGACCAACCTGATATGCACTACAGGTTCCGTCATGCACTTCTTTGAGAACCTCCTCCGCCTCTTTGGTTATGAGACATTAGAGTATCAAACCATCGTATGTGTGATGATACAATGTCTGGGTCATCATGTTATAATAGAATCTTGGTGCTTTTCATTGGACCGAGTCTCAATCTTTTATGTCTCTCGGCAAAATACCATGCATGACATAGTCGAAAATGAGAAATCGCTAATCTTGAGGCTCGAGTTCAATTCTAGTCGAGTGCACCTCCTTGATGCCCGAGGTATAGTCTGCTATGAAGACTTGGTGAGTTCTCATAGTGACCTATTGTTCTATATCGGGAGGCTGTACCAGAGATACTGCTAATGTTGTAGTGTATCTGCGTACATGTTCTGGAGACATGGAATATATTCAATGAAGAATTCTTTGAACGAGCCTATCATCTCAATGGCCGCCTTGTGGTACGGTATCAGGTCCTAATTCCTGACTTCATACTCACCTCAAATTTGGTTGATTATCAGTTGAGAATCACCAAAAGTGCGTCATATTCGGCTACATTGTTGGAACACAGCTCGGTGATTGATAGGCTCTAGGTATTATATGTTTCTCTGGGGAAACTAAAACAACTGCAACTCCTGAGGAAATTTTAGAACATCCGAGAGCACTTGCCAAATTAATTGCTCGGGAAGCACCATCAAAGTACAATTACCATACCTACTGATGAGAGGTGGTGTTAACTTCGTGGGTTTTATCCGGCAAATCTTTATATAATTCGGCTGCATCCGACTTTTGTTGTTTGAAGTGCAGGTCATATTGGGATAAGAGTAAGGCCTATTTTGCTAGTCGTCAATTCATAGAGGCCGGTTGTGTCATGAATACCCGGATTGGGTTAACATTGGAAATGACATAGATTGTATGTCTAACTAGGTAATGCCGCATCTTTTGAATAGCGAACACCAAAGTGAGGCATTCCTTCATGATTATTGAATACCGATATTCGGCACCAACCAAAGTTCAACTTAATTAATAGACAGCCTATTCGTGACCGTTGTCATTGTCTTTTTCCAGCAAAGTACTTAAAGAGTGGTTCATCGCCTTGATGTAAATCAAGAACGATTTACCCTACTTTGGTACAACGAGAACTGGAGGATTCGCCAAATATGCTTTGATATCTTCGAATGCCTTCTGACAGGTATCGTCCTAAATAAAAGACACACCCTTCTTTGTTAGCCTAGAAAACGGTTGATATTTTTCGGAGAGGTTGGAAATAAACCATTGTATATAAGCCAGTCATCCTTGCAATCCTCAAAGTTCCTTGAGATTTCTCGAGGGTAGCAATTCATGTATCGCTTTTACCTTATCGCGGTCGATGTGGATGCCCTTTGTGGTGACGACAAATCCTAGAAACTTATGCTGAACATTCCGAGGAAAAACTTGGTAGCATTCATCTTTAGCTGGTGATCCCACATAAGATTGAACATCGTCCTCAAATCTTTGATATGGTCATCTTTATTTTGGATTTTCATGACTAGATCATTAACATAACATTCGACAATCTTTCGGAGGTGTTCCTAGAAAATCTTCAACTTGGCTCATTGATAGGTGGCTCCTGTGTTCTTCAATCCAAAAGGCATGACTGTGTAGCATAAGAAACCGAGGGGTGTCCTGAATGCGGTATGCTTTTCGTCATTCGGGTGCATCTTGATTTGATTATAATCTGAAAACCCATCCATGAAGGACATTCTCTCAAACCCACATGTGTTGTCGATAATAACATCCGTGATCAAAAGGTGGAATCATCTTTCGGACAAGCGGTGTTCATGTCTTCTAAGTCGATGTAGATCCTAATTTTCCCGTTCTTTGTAAGGATCAGTATGATATTTTCTAGCCAATCAAGATGTTGTTCTTCTCCAATAAAACCCGAGTCGATTATTTTTTTAACTTTAGACTCGATCACTTTCATAACTACGGACGAAACCATTTTTACTATTGCTTGACAGGTTTTGTATCCGGTTTGATGTTAAGGTGATGGACTGCCATATTTGGATCAAATTCTGACATATCTTTGTAATTCTAGGCGAAAACGTCTATGTCTTCCTTGATGAGGGCAATCAACTCTTCTTTCTCGTCTGGTGGAAGACTATCGCTGACGAATATAGGTTTCGGATTAGCTTTGTTGCTCATGTTCGCCGGACCACTTTGTCTTCGGTGGGAGGTTCTCTTTGTTCGAATCTATCGCCATATTGGATATTTAGGTGATGGATCCAAGGATCTTCCCAAGTTGGCAATTGGTCTTCTTCCTCTATTGTGGTGGGATCAACCATGGCCATATTTGACATCAGACCTTTGAATATTTCCCCAAGACTGACGTTGGAGTCCCAATTAGAAGAATTGGATAAGTATCCGTCCTTATTCGTTAATTGGTTAATGACTTACTAGCAACATTCATCATTAGATGAAGAGAGGTAGCCCAGACCCCTTTTATGTCTATAATAATAGTCGGGTTTTTCTTTCGGTACATAGACCGGATGAGGTGGAACCTGTGGGCCTCGACCAAAACAAAGACCTTCTTCGAGTGCAAAGTTGTATCCCCATTTTTTCATGAAGTTATGTGATTGTTGACTGTATTTGAATAAATAAGGACCGGGTCTCTCCTTGTCACTAATTTCCTTTGAGAAGGGATCTAATGGTGGAGATACATCCCCTTTGCCAAAAACTAACTCCTTTTCACCCCTGCCTTTGCAGGAATAATGAGGGTTTTTCCAAATGAGTCTTGGACATGCTTCTTCATCATGCAAGACGACCGAAGCGGCATGTGTATGTCGGGGTTACCATACAGTCCCTGCATTACATTATCAAGACAAGGTGAATACTCTAAATTATCATTTATTATTTCTTTAGAATGTTGTCAATTACAACTACCATCTGACTATTCACCATCGTCAAGACTGATCTGATTACAATGGGTAAATGTCATTTAATATAAAACCTCCATTGTAATCAAGCCTAGCTTCAGTATCAGCTTCTTCTTCATTGTCCGTACCTTGGGCCGATGATTCAGTATCGAATTCAGCACCGTAAAGAATGGAGTTGGTAAAGTAGTTTTCTAACCCCTTAAACGATTGCTTATCCGCGACCACCGTCTTGACCTAATTATTAGTGTCTATATATTTTAGACACTGATGGAGCATGGAGGGGACTATAAGATTATCATGGATCTAGGGTCGATCTAATAGTAAGTTATAGGAGGTTTCCGCATTGATCACGTAGCACGTGACCTCGGACCTTAAATCCCCAAGTTAGCACTTCACCCGGACTTTACCCAATGGTCTGGACCCACTGGTATTGAATCCATAGATAATAGTGCCTATTCAGGACAACTTGTTGGTAGGGATTTTGAGATTATACATCAATCAGATTGGCATGATGCTGATAGCGGAACCCTGGTCAACTTGGATCCGGTTGACAACACTGGAGCCGATGTATCCAGTGAAGTACAAATGTCTGTCATGCTTCGAATTTCTCACTTGCATGCCATCTTTAGTGAAGGTGATATAAGGGAACTAATTGGCTACCAAATTAGAATATGGCTCCGGTTCTTCGGGGACTGGCTTGATTTGAGTGAGGAATACGTCAGAATTAGCTAAAGCTTCTTGTAAGGCCTCTCTAGTGTCTTTGAAAAGACACAATAACTCGTATAGAATTATCCTCGCTAGGATGTTAACTAGCTGAGTCATAACATTGAAGCGGTATGGTGTGCTCAAACTTCTCGGTTTATCTCTTCTAATCGGACGATTCGATCGAGACTGCTTCGGATTCTAAGCCTGTTGGCGTTGAGGCTCTTTCTCTTTTTTCTTATTAGTTGGCTATTGCTGGGGTTTCTCAGTAGGTGTAGGGGGAGTTGTAACCACCCCCATCTCAGCTAACATTTTAGCATTTGGATTAAAAACTTTGGGATACCTATATTGGTATTCGTTCTCGCTCCTATGAGCGGCTTCATGTTCATCTTCAGAAAGCGATAAAGTAGGGATGCCTTCATCATCTTTCTCGAGGATTGTTGTGGCGGGATAGTAGGATTTGTCCTTACTCTTGAAATTCTTCTTGGATGAGGGCCATGCCCATTGTTCATGTTTGAGCAAATCTGGATGGACCTAAAGAATTTCACCGTTAGAGGTCGTATGCTGCACAAGCCCCTTATGGCGTTGTCCATGAGGATCATTCTATAATGGTCTTCATCTCAACCTTTGATATAGACTCTGGTTGAAACTATGATCGAGTGGCAGAATTGAAACTGATAGAAACCGCATTCGCGCCTACTTTCTTCTCCTTGGGCTGCTTTGCAGTGATGATACCGACATCAATTAAGGTTTGGATCTTGTCCTTAAGGGTGTAGCACATCTTAGTAGGATGGTGGACCTGCCTGTGAAATGCATAATATTTTGGATTTGTTGTCCTCTTAGCTTCCTTCTCGTTAGTAATTGGAGGCAATTTGATTTTGTTGTTATCTAGGAGGTATTTGAAGATAGTAGGAACTTCATCTTCCTTAAAAGAGTATTCCTTCAGGGATTTTAGTTCAGAAGTCGTTTGTTGTCTTTGAGGTCGCTGTTGCCACTGAGAGGGTGTCTTCTGTACCACTTGCTATTGCGATTGCAGTTGGAATGTTTGATTCGCATCTACCGTATTCATCGATAACTTCCCTTTACCACGAGGGACAAAGTTTTGCTTCAGAGCACTAGCCGTTGGTTAACCTCTTTTAGCCTTCTTCCTTTTGAGGAAGCGTTCGGTTTGCTCTCCATTCACCTTTAATTCTTTACAGGTTTTGGATGGTGCTACACCCATGACTTCCAGCACATCCAAAGAAAGATTATTATGACACGTTTGGAGAATAAACTCCTCCATGACCGGATCTCGGCAATTCATTGCCTTATTCCGGAAGCGCTTAACAAAGTTGTCGACTAACTCTCCGTCTTTTTGCTTCTCATCGAACAGTATCCTGATTAACACTTCAATGTCATCATCAAAGAAGTTTGTGAGGAACATGCTTTCCATATCATCCTAATTGTTGATGCTCTATGGCTTGAGACGGCGGTACCACTCAAAATCGGCTCCGCGAAGGGTGCCGATGAATGGTCGAACCATCAAAGGTTCATTGCCAGAGATCATGCCGAGGTGTGATTTAAAAAAAATCAGATACTGAGTGGGCGATCCTCTCTTGCCAAACAACATGAAGTTAATTAAGTTGAACTTCGTCAGATACGAAATTGATTTCCACTCTCTCAGATATGGACACGGGATACCGGTCTTCTTTACCTCTTGAGCAGACATCAAAGCGTTGATTTTGCTCTCAAGGTCCTACATATTCTTATCTTTGCCCACATTTTTCTTTGGGGGTTACTGAGAAGGTTGAGAAGATTCAACTGGACCAGCCCTACGGTTATTGTCATTGCAAGGAGTATCAGCGTTGATATTTTCATCCACTTCTGAGTCGTTGTCTACTTCATTAGTATTGTTGCGACGACTGGATTTAGCCTGCTGATTCGACAAGGATTGAAGTTGTTGGACATGTGACTCCCTCATGCGCTGCATGTTCAACTCTATTTCCATCTTCATTTCAGCTCTGAGTTCTTCCTTCTGCTTAGCTAAAGCGTTTACGAACATTTGAGCTAACTTTTCGGGAGTAATGGTGAACGCCTCGCGGACTCATCTGTGCTGGACACAATGGCATCCGAAGTGATTGTAGAGGAAGTGTCTGATTCTTCGTCATCTGAGGATATCTCTTTGCTTATTCGTTGGTAATCCCTTGGTCTGGTAGTTCTAGATTGCAGCCGAGTTAAACGCTAGGATATTTCTAGAAAAGGTTCAGGGCTGAAATGCCATGTTGATTTTCCTTTATCGGTCACGTTGATGGTGACTTTTGGGAGTTCATCATCTTGAACGTTCGGTCTTCTCTTGTGAAAATGCCTCAGCTTGGGCTTTGACATTTCGATAGAAAGTCTTTCAAATACCGAGATCCTCTGTGGAGCGGTCTTAGGGCAGCTACACTCTGATAATACTACCCTAATAAGCTTGGCACACGGACAGTAAGAATCCATTTCCTGGGTACTTCTCTTCCGAGTCTTGTTCGTACCCCCAGCCCGATAGCACAACTCATCGGCATGATTACCGGAGCAACCTATCATGTGCTGGCATGATTTCTTAGGTATAATGTTGTCGTCTTCCGACGAAAACGTTTCCTCTTAGGTACATAGAACCTTGTTGGTATTGAGTCACTTGTTTTCAACCACACCTTCATGAGCGTAGGGCCTAATCGGGCTCTTGGACTTTAACTCGTAATCCGAGGCGAGCAGTTACATGTACTTTCGTAGTATGGGATGTCCTTGACTTGTTGGGAGGACACACATGACCTCCAGTCTGACGAATTGCTCAGAGTTCATTCACCAGACCCAAGCGCTCTTTAAACGGAACCTTGCCCCGATCCTCATGCAAAGGACCAAGATGATCTACTATTGTCATTTTGAATCAAGATAGATTCACATTGCAGTGAGACTTCACTAAAGGTACAAGATCAACTGGGGTAGGAGAGGAACTTGACAGAAATGGAGAAATAGTTACGGGGGCTCGACTGGCTTGGCTTCGGCACAGGTCACTTTGATGTGACCCTGTAGGTAATAAAAAAATATCTTAATCCCTGTACAACAACTTGGAACAAGCAAAAGGGTCCATCTCGGTGAAGTCAGGCCGACTCACCAAGAGTCCACCCAACTCAATCAGCCAGATGACTCGACGACTCACTGAGGGTCGGATCGACTCAATCAACAAGTCTACATGAAAGGCGGTCGAAGACGACCTGCCGACTTACCGAGAGTCGGACCAACTCAATCAACAAGTCATCATGAAGGGCAACGTTAGTCGGCCCTTTGAAGATGACTGGTTGAGAGTCCATCTAGAGCTTGCTTGATTCTAGAGCTCACCTAACAACCCCTTTGGCTCGCCTAATGCTTGAGCTCACATGATGACTTCTCAAGCTCACCTAAGGCTTGATGCTCGCCCACCTGAAGACTTGAGCTCGCCTGTAGACTTGAGCTTGCCTGTAGGCTTGAGCTCACCTACATAGGTCACCGGCTTGCCTGTAGTGTCGCTAGCCCACCTGCGTGGGTTGCTAGCTCACATGCAGGGTCGCCAGCCTGCCTGCATGGGTCGTCAGCCCACCTACATGGGTCGCTAGCTCACATGCAGGGTTGCCAGCCTACCTGCATGGGTCGCCAGCCCACCTGCATGGGTCGCTAGCTCGCTTATGGGGTCGCCAGCTCACCTGCGACATCACCGACTCGCCTACATGCTCCAGCTCGCTTGCTCAAAATCGCTGACTCAACTGAAGTCGGGTTAAGCTCGTCAGCTGTCCACTTGAGGTATGGGAGTGGTCACATCAGTGGTCACATCCTATGTTTCAAGGGAGCGAGTATGGTACTCCTTGTCCTATCAATGGTCGCATCCCACAAGTTAAGGCGGGAGAGCATGATGCTCCTTAACCAGGCGTGGCCATATCCCACAAATCAAAGGATTCGCCATGGCTCTCCTTTTCTATAAATAGCCACACTTGGCTACATGAGAAGAGGTCTTGGTTCTTCTTGAGGACTTGGACCTTTTGAGGGGCTAGCTTGGTCTTGGCCTTCTTCAGAACTTGACCTTTCAAGTGGATGGCTGGACCTTCTTTGGTATAGCCCCCTTAGCATTTTTAAAGTCTCAATATAAACTCTCAGATTTAGAGACTCTTGGCTCATTGCCTCTGCAAACTCTTGCATTATAGCCTTCTTTGTGCATTCGTCCTTGATACTCATCAAGCTCGGGCATTCGAACTCTAACCACAACTTCGATCGGATCGTCCAAGGGAAGCAAACTCAGCACGAGCACCGAGGGAAGCGTCCTACCATTACCAAAGAACCCATGTTAAGCAAGAATGGTCATTCTCTTCTCCTCTGTTGTAAAACATTGATCATTAGTTTGTAATAAGCCACTCTTATAATCACAAACAACCCCCTCAAATAAGAAGTCAATCTTTTACGCACCAACAGAAGATGACGACCATAGTGGGAGGAACCATTTCTTCAACCAAAATGGTGGTGGTGCAGTTCGAAGAAATTGTGGTGGGGATAACTATTGAGTCCCTCGTGATCAAGTTCGAGGAGTACTTATCTTCATCCTCTTCTGGTGGCAATGCGTCTTGCAAGTGCTACAGAGTTGCGCGTATGGACCATCCCCAAGTGGCTGAGGCAACCACACCGGAGAGCTTCGCTCGAGCAAACACAGGCGGTTCTATCTCCCCTAAACCCATTATGGCCGAGCCTAAGGCAAAGGATGCAAGTTCAAGGGCTGCGCGAGGGGTCGTTGAACGATCCTCGTAAGCCCCCATGCAAGAGGAGACGATGGTTCATATCAGCACGGACCCCGCCTTCTTCGTCAACATGAACCCTCCCCTCTTCAAAAGAGCCAAGCAATGGAGACGATAAGCTCTCGCCCACCAAAAGATGCAAGCCCTCGTCTTCGATGACGGCCTGAATCACTATTCAGGCCTGAAGAGATCCAAGCCAAAATGCAAGATTCCTAATTTTGGAGAACCGAACCGATCAGGTGAGCCCACCTACTCAGGCGGGCTTTGTTCCATTGGCAAAGTTCCCAAAATTGGTGAATTTAGTGTTTTTAGCGAGCCTAGCAGTTCAAGCGAGCCCCACAAGCTTCACTCCATGAGTAAGGTTCCTAATTTTGGCGAACCGTTCAAATCAGGTGAGCCCACCTACGCAGGCAGGCTCTGTTCTTCAAGCAAGCTTCCCAAATTTGGCGAGCTTTGCAAATATGGTGAACTCTGTAGTTCAATCGAACGTCATCAAGTTTGCCTAATGGCCTGACTTCGCCTGTAAGCCGACCTTCCTCAGAAAGGAATAGCTGCAGCTCGTCAACAAGCGAGTCTCGTAGGCCGAACCTCACCAACACATGCGAGCTCACCAATAGATGCATGCTCGCTCAACAGGCGAACCTCACCAGACTGAGCCTCGCCGATGAGCTTAAGTATGCTAAACAGGTAGACCTCGGTAAGCTCACCTAACAGCTCGACCCCGCTTGCAAGAAGCGGTAGTTCGCCAAACAAGCGAACCTTGCCTAAAAGAACTAGGGGTTGAACCTCGCCAACAGGCTTAAGGTCGCCGACCACACGAATCTCGCCTAAATGAACAGACGGCTGAACTTCGCTAACAGACCCAAGCTCGCCTGTCTAGGCAAGCTCGCTTGAGTTCAATGCTTGGGAAATTTCCCAAGTGTTTCCATTTGGACTCCTTTGAGTCTCCTTCATTTGAGCACCAACAGTCGACTGAGGCTCTTGCTCGCCTTGAACCTTGACTGAACGACCAGACAACTCGACCTCGCTAGCAATCAGCTGAAGGTTCTCTAAATTCTCGAGCTCACCTGCTGTTAGCTAGAACTCGCCCATATTCCAAACCTCACCAGCAGTCGGCTGAAGGTTGCCTAGATTCCAGACCTCGCCAGCACTCTGTTGAAGGTCGACCAAATGCTCGAGCTCACCTGCAGTCAGTTAGAGCTCGTCCACATTCCAGACCTCACCGTTCTCGTCGAGGTTGGTTGGATCCGACACTTAGTGAATTTCCTAAGTGTTCTCATGTCGGCTTCCTTGTGATATGAGTCGCCGTACAAGCACCTTTGATTGCAGAATTATCAAAGGTGGGTTGAGAAGAGGATGACAGAAACATAAGAACAATTCAGTATGTGGCAAAGGAAAATACTCTCTCTAGATTATGAGTATGAAAAGATTATAATCCCTCTCTCACAATCTCACTAGAATCTGAGAACAAGCTCTTAATTCTCTCTAAACCCTAATCTCTCTTGATTAGAATCTCACTTTGATTACCTCTGATTCCTAATCCTTTTGACCAGGATCTCTCTTAGACCTAAAACTCTTTAGGACTACATCTGGTCTCTCCTTTCTTTTTTTAGAAACCCTAAACAATCTTATTTATAGGGTTTACAACATGGTGATAATCTGGTAAATAACCTAAACCAAACCCAACCTGGATTCCCCCAAATAGAAAGCAAATCGGCCTGGGAAACCCTCGATCAGTCGACTCATGATCGACTATTGCTCACGAGTCGACTCATGGTCGACTCAAAACGTGCACAAACTGTGCTGGCCTGCATGAGTCCACTCATGATTTCATGAGTCGACTTAATAGAAGCATTTTGCTATCTGGAGGCGATTTCTTGAGTCGACTCATCAACCTGATAGTCGACTCATTAACCGTTAGTTGACTCATCAACCCGTCAGTCGAATCATCAGGCTGAGAACTAAAATCTTTGATTCTTCGTTCTTCCGACTCGCTTCACGCTCCATCTTATGCTCCGCCGTGTCGCTTCATACCACTATTCTCAAGATATCATAATAATCACCTATCCTTAAGCTCCCATGAGGATCGTTAAGATCCCGAAGCAGAGAAGAAGATACACACGTATCACCTTGAGCCTCCTTCATGCAACTTCACATCTCGTCCTTCCAATACTGGGGGTTATCACTATGAACCTATAGGGGATCTCAGAGGACGTTTGACTTGTAAACGCACATCCTACTCGACTTCTAATGATGTGGACCTTCCCGCCACAACTGTCAATGAGACAGGGAAGTCCAAGGCCATTGAGCGTGAAGATATCCCCCAACGCACTCGCGCCTAAATAAGGATAGCCATTCCGTTTGACTACACATGCCTAGCACCCATCTCTGACAACGACGGTGATGATCGCTCGATAGTGGAAATATCGTAGGCTTCAAGCTCTATTTAAGGCGAAGGCATGGAAGTGCACATGACCAACACCCCTAATGAGATATCTAGGAGACTCGATGAGCAACAAGCAACCATCGATTCCCTGAAGGAGATGTTGGAGCAGCTTCTAAGTGAGAAGAAGAGGGGAAAAGAGAGGACTTCGCGGGCTTCATGTAAATCCTCAAAGCACAAAGAGCGTGTGCCTACTCCTTCTCACTCCTCATCTGAGTCATCTAGAGGAGCATCATATTCGGATCATAATCTGAGGGATAAAAGGCTCGACAAGTTCCAAAATCAACTCGACACCTTGAAGCTCCAGAAGCACATGGGCAAGTTGGGGGTTGTCAAACCGTATCCGATCGAATGAGATATAGTCTCCTACCCAGCGAAGTTTCAGCCACTGGACCTCCTACAATTAGGACCAGAGCCAAAATCCCCTCTCGATTCCTTCCAAGAACGAGAGGTCCACTTTCAAAATGGACGATTAAAACTTTGAACAGTTAGAGTCATCCCGCATCTCTCATCTGGTCAAACCTTCCTATAGTTAGGACCAAAGCTGAGTTCCCTTTCTAACCTTTCTAATAAGATGGTGGTCCCAAACACTATCAAGTTAACTGTCATCTCTAATAGTCATTTCTCCATCAGTGTTATTCAACTAGACGATGGATCTTATAAAACTATCAAGTTAACTATTACCTCTGATAGTCTCCTCCAAATTTCCCCCATCGATCCTCTCTAATAGGATGATGTGACCACTCCCACTGTCATGTTAACATTACACCTCTGATAAAATTAACTTACCTATCCTCTTCAACAGGATGGTAGGTCCTCAAAGTCGCTCAAATTGTGATAATCCAATCAACTTATTAATCCTCTTCAATATGATGGTAGGTCCTCAAAGTTGCTTCGATCATAATAATTCTTATCACGTTACCGATTACCTCTAGTAGCTGACAATGGTACTCCCATAAATATTATTATCCGATCAGTCATCACACTCATACGTCCCTGAACGACCTGATCAATTCCGATCGTTTTGATATTTTTTAGAACAATTGATGGGTTGCAGTCTACTATGCGATGACTCCTATAACAATCAATCATCACACTCATACGTCCTTGAACGATTTGATTCCCCCAGTACTGTCCTTCCCGCAAAAGGCGTTGTTGGTTGATAATGGTCTACCAAGCGACGTGCCTTTATCTAAATAGAGGCCTACCATGCGATGTGCTTCTATTTCGGGTTTATCATTGCCCCAAGAGAAGACAAATTGGGTTCATCTTTGGCCCAAGATAAGACAAATTAGGTTTCGTCTTTGCCCCAAGAGAAGACAAACCAGGGTTCATCTTTGCCCCAAGAGAAGGCCAGCTTCTCCTCAAGACTCCAACGGGTATATGAGTATAAACTGTTTTCTACCTTTGTCGGGAAGTTTCTCGAGGATATTACCCATAATATTATTAAAGATAACCCGGCCGACACCAACGGGTATATGAGTATAAACCGTGTCCTACCTTTGTCAAGAAGTTCCTAGAGGATATTACCCATAGTATTCTTAAGGATAACCTGGCCGGCTCCTACGGATATACGAGTATAAACTGTTTCCTACCTTTATCGGGAAGTTCCTGAAGGATATTACCCATAGTATTCTTTAGGATAACCTGGCTGACTCCAACATGTGTACAAGTATAAATTGTTTTCTACCTTTGTCAGGAAGTTCCTCGAGGATATTACTCATAGTATTCTTATGGATAACCCGACAGACTCCAACAGGTATACGAGTATAAATTGTTTTTCTATCTTTGTTGGGAAGTTCCTCGAGGATATTACCCATAGTATTCTTAAGGATAACCTGGCCGACTCCAACGAGTATATGAGTATAAACTTTTTCCTACCTTTGTCATGAAGTTCCTAGAGGATATTACCCATAGTATTCTTAAGGATAACCTGCCAGCCTCTAACTGGTGTACGAGGCTAAACTGTTCCCTACCTTTGATGAAAAGTTCCTGGAGAAAACTCCTAAGGATAATCCGGCATCCTCCCACTAGTGCATGAGACTAAACTGCCCCCTTTCCTCTAACAGTGAATGAGGCTACAAAATAAATTATAAAATTTAAACTATAAAATAAATTGCAAGAATTAAATGCAAGAAAATAAATCTACTCTATAAGCATGAAATAAATCTAAGGCAAGAGGGTTCTAGCCTCTTGGCTATTTAAACAAGAAAATAAAATCTAATTACAAGCATGAAAATAAATCTAAACTAATAAGAAATAAAAGAGAAATAAGAAAAACAAACCTTCAAATTAATCTCCATCTCCATCTTCATCTTCATCATCCAACAAAGAGAAGAAAAAAAAATTAAAGTGCTAAAAAATTCTTTTATTAATTATAACAAAAAGTTATAAATTTGGAAGACCTTCTCAATTAAGAGTAGCCCTCCTCTCCAAATGGAGTCATAAAAAATTTTACACCTTCAACCCCTCACTCTCTACCCCTATTTATAGTAAACAACAATGAATGAGAGCCATTGGATGAAGACTTAA
This sequence comes from Asparagus kiusianus, assembly GCA_022839385.1. Lineage (NCBI taxonomy): Eukaryota > Viridiplantae > Streptophyta > Magnoliopsida > Asparagales > Asparagaceae > Asparagus > Asparagus kiusianus. The sequence goes on from BQKN01000260.1 coordinate 206,104, forward strand.
ACTCTAAGGAATCATTTTTAGCCTTTGAGCTTTTGGGCTTGAATTCTTGGACTTTTTACTTGTTTTCTTCATTAATTCAATGGGCTTTTGCTGAAAGAAGAAATCTTGAGCTTTATTCTTTATTAACCTTTAAATTCTTCTCATAATTACTTCTCCAGCACAGAAATTCAGATTATGCTTCTTTGTACGAATATTTGTCCATGATATGATCCGATTTCAGAGATATCATAAATACAAAAGTTATAAATCTCGTTCTTAGCTTTCCAGAGAATGTTTATTCATCCAATTCCGAGTTGATACGAGGGAGTTATGGCCAAAATACCAAATATTACCGAGATATCCAGATTGCATGTTTGTTTCCTTTTTCACAAAACTTATTCATTTGTTTCTTGATGGTATATTTATTTTTCTTGGGCTTTTGGGCTTGGATATTTGGACATTTTCTTGACATTTTGGGCTTCAATGTTTCATTAAATATTGAAAGAAATTATTTAGCTTCATGGGCTTCATTCTTTTGCTTTTGGCTTTGGGCTTTGGTGTTAAATCAAGGGGGCTTTGTTGAGAGATGAGATTTTTGGGCTTTATTCTTCATTAACCTATCATTAAAGATAAAAACAATTATTAGTGATAAATTTATTCATATAAACTAGATAATGAAGGTATAAAATTGTAATAAAAATGTGATTATCAATGAGTTAGGCTAGCCTAATTATTGAGCTCGCTAGCACGAGCACAGCTTCGCCTGAACAAGTGCAGCCAGCAACTAGTTTATGGGATTGGGCCTACCCACTCCCACGTTCTAGGTGATAATGAGCTACATCTCACAAATCAAGGGATGGCCCATGCCATCCCTTGCCTATTTAAAGACCATGCCATCCAAAGGCTTGGTAAATTTTTATTCCTAAGACTCTTCTACCAGAGGCTTTCACTTGACTTGCTTAGGAGAACATTCTTAGCTCTTTACTTGGATTGTTAAAGTAGACTCATCTGGACTTTCAGATTTGAGGCTCTTAAGCTCTTCGCAAAGTCTTGCATTGTAGCTTATTCTAAGCATTTGGCCTTGATAACCTTTCAAATCTGGAAGATTGAACTCGGTTACAATTAAGGCTTCTACTGCGTACTGAAGCCTTAACCACAATTTCGACCGGATTGTCCAAGGGAAGCAAGCTCGGCACAAACACTAAGGGAGGCGTCCTACTATTGCTAACGAACCCATATTAAACAAGAAGGATCATCCCCTTCTTCTCAATTTGTAAACGTTTGATTCTTATTTTGTAATAAGCCAATCTTATAAATACAAACGACCCCTCAAATAGGAGATCGAATTTTTACACCTACAGAAGATGGCGACCACAGTGGGATCAGCCGTTCACTCAGATGAATTAGTGGTGGCACAGTTTGACGAAATTACGGAAGGGATAGTTGTTGAGTCCCTAGTGATTGAGTTCGACCAAGCTAAGTACGAAGAGTACTTATCTTCTTCTTCCACTAGTGGTAAAGCAACCCGCCGATACCGTAGAGTTGTGTGTGTGGCCCAGCCTCAACTGGGCGAGGCAACCGCGCCCAAGAACTCGACCTAAGCTACAACAAGGGTCTCTATCTCCCCCATGACCATTAACGCCAAGCCAGAGGCCGACAAAGCCAGCCAAGGGGCTGCTCGTTGGGTTGTCAAGCAACCCACGTAGTCCCCCATTCAAAAGGAGACTATGGTACATGTCGGCGACAACGCCTTCACTATCAACATAGGTCTCCCCCTCTCCAGAAGAGCCCAACAGTAGCGATAACAAGTTCTCGCTTGCCAAGCGACCCAAGCCTCCATAACTTATGATGGCATGAATTACTATTTAGGCCTAAGAGGGGCCAAATAAGAACGACAAGTTCTTAGTTATGGTGAATTGAGCCAAGCAGTCTAGCCTTCCTACTCAAGTGGGCTTCGTCCTATCGGCCAAGTTCCCAAAGGTGGTGAACTTGGCGTTTTAGGCGAGTTTGTTCATACATGCAAGCCTAATTTCATGAGTGAAATTCCCCATTCAAGCTAACTTACAAGATAGGTGAGCCCACCAAATCAAGCGGGCTTCGCCCCCCAAGATATACCTCCAAAACAGGCGAGCTACACTCTCCAACAGGCAAGCCAAACATAATAGATGAAGCTCAGTGGGCCCGCCTAATGTTAAGCCTTAGCTAAAAAGGGAAGGCCCAAGCAGTTCAAGCGAACGAACCTCACCTAAACGAGCAGACGACTCGAGCTCGCTAGCAATCGGCTCGAGCTCGCTAGCAATCGGCTCGAGCTCGCTCGAACTCCAGACCTCGCCTGTTAGGGCAAGGTCGCCTGAATTCAACACCTTGGGAAAATTCCTAAGTGTTCCCATGCTGATTCCTTTGAGTTTTCTCCATGTGATTGTACACTTGGCCTTTCCAACGCTGGGGGTGGCCACCACCAACCTATGGGGATCTCAGGGATCATCTAACTCGTAAACACACTATTCACAAAGCAAATCCTCAGTGCCATTTTGAAAACTCATCAAAGTAGTACTGGTAGATTGCCAATGTTCTGAGGTGCCAAAACCATCGGTGTTCGAGGGGCTTTCCTATCAGGCTCCCGACCCGAGACATCCTCGCCGAAGATGCAACCGGTAAAAGAAGCGGGCCATTGACGACTCAGAGCTCCAAGCAGCCACGATCAATATGATAGGGAAGGATAAATCCTAGAACTCACAATCCTCAGATCATGAATATACCTCGAGATTCAGACAGCTCCCTACTGAGTATGGGGGTGTGTATCGACACACTTGCCTTCAAACGAGAGTGGCAATCCCTTTCGATTATTCCTGCTTGTCACCCATCTACGACAACAACAAGGAGGAGGTGTGCTCGGCCACGGCGACATCTCGAACCTCAAGCTCAGCTTATGGAAAACACATAAGGGCACACATGGCAGAGACTTCCGATGACTTAGCTAAAAAGGTTGAAGAGCAGCAGACAACCATCAACTCTTTAAAAAAGATGATAGATCAACTTCTCATTGAGAAAAGGAAAAAGAGGAGTTCACAAAACTGACGAAAACCCTCAAGAAATAAGGAGCGTGAGCTTACTCCTCACACAACTGAGGAGAAAAATAACCAAGAGCCACCATCAGATTTCTCCTACAAGTCCTTAGGAAGGCACTCACATTCAGGCAGTTCTCCCAGAGACAATAGGCTCGATGAGTTCCAGCTCAGCTCAATGCCCTGAAGCTCCAGAGAAGCATGAACGAGCTGGGGGTGGTTAGACCATATCCGTCCAAATGGGATACGGTCTACTACCCAGCAATGTTCAAGCCAATGAGCCTCGTCTAGTTTTATGGCAAAGGGTCTCCCACCCAACACATATACTATATATTTCTTGTCTCAAACAGGATTCCTCATAGGAAATGACGCCATCCTCACCAGACTGTTCATCAGCACCCTAAAAGGGGTGGCCTTTGAATGGTTTCGAAAGCTAGAACCAGGCTCCATCATGTCATGGGCTAATGTGAAAAGGTTTTTCTTGGCCCGTTTCTTCGACGACGACACAAAAGTGTCGATGGCCAACCTACTGACTGACAAATAGAAAAAGGTGGAGTCAGTCATCGAAATCTTTAAAAAATTTAAGAATCGGTCACTTCAGTGCTGGGACCAAATCCCCTTGGGCACCGTAGTAGAGATATACCACAATAATCTATCAATCGACATTTTATCCAGAATCGGTGCAGTGGAAACCCGGACCTAGAAGGAACTCGTTCGCCAAGGCGAGCAAGTTGAAAACATGATCAAGCGACTGGAAGCCAAAGAACCTTAGCCCAAGAGCAGAGCTTCAGAACCAAACACCTCTCGGAACCCTCGGACAAGAGGGAGGGAGATCATGGCTATCGATTCTACTCCAGCCCCCAAATCAACTCAGCGCCCGAAGGGCAAAACCTTCGAGCAATGCCCGCAGAGCAATATGACCTTACAAAAAGCTAGGTAGTGGCTACCTTCAACACTCTTCTCAAGAGCAACAAGATCAAGCTACTTGAGATCATGAAACCTGAAGACGTGAACAAGACCGATGATCCGCAATTTTGTGCATACCACAGATACGTTGGTCACCACACCACCAGATGTTATATCCTCAAGGATAAACTGCAAGCTCTTTATGACGCAGGGGTCCTAAAGAGGGAAAAGGTGTAGAATACGGTGACTACAAACATAGTCATCCTTCAATTTGGTACAGGTCTCCCTAAGGTTCATGCACCAGTAGGAGTCATGCACATCCCCAAGGCGGAATTGAAAATCGTTAATGATGACCCACACGATCAACGAGATAAAGGTTTAGTGCTGCAAATTTTGCCGTCAGGACATGTGATGTAGGTGCATCTCGACCTCCTCCATGATGAGCAATGGACTTTCAACAAGTCCAAAGGCAAATCTAAGCTTTGTAAAGTAATTTCGACAATTCTGGATGATAACAAAATGGAGGTAACCACCCTCACCGATTCCGACAATGAAGTGGATGCACTAATCAACCGAGTAGGGATGGACTTTTCCAAGAAATACCCTCCTATAGCGGAAGGTCCGGCTAGGCCTCCGGTGGGACCACCACCAGCAGGTCAACCAAATCCCAACCAGTCGAGATCAAGAAGTCAGCTCTTTCGGTTCGACCTGCTCACACAGTTAAAGAATATCCCGGCCAAAATCACCTTGTACGAGCTCTTACGGTTGTCCAAAACGACCCGTGAGACCCTACAAGAGGTGCTGACTAATTCAGAGGTCTTCGCCACGCATTTCATACCCACTCCTGAGGAGGAGGCAGAAGTAGGATGCCCACAATGCTGCGAGACATCCAAACAGCAGCTCCCTTGTATCACTTTCACTCTAGAGGACATGCTCATCAAAAGCGTAACTCACGACCAACCCCTGTACTTCACAGGATACATCGTCTCCTCCCGAGTAGACCGCATCCAAGTTGACCCAGGGTCCGCATTAAGCATTGTTCCCTTGAAGCTCATCAACTATTTGGGGATACCTCAAAAACGGTTATCTACAACAACCACCACCATCTTTAGTTTCAACGCCACTGGAACTAGGCTGCTGGGGAAGATTCGTCTCAAGTGCTGACTGGGTGACATGAAAACTGAGGTGACCTGCTACGTCATTAATGCAGAACCCTCGTACAACTTGCTGCTGGGTCAACCGTGGATGCATAGTAACAAGATAGTCTCATCCACGTTACACCAGTGCTTGAAATATGTGGACGACCATAACCAAGTGAGAACATTGATTGCAGACAAACAACCCTTCAAGGGGTTGAAATTTATTTCACCGATTCTCTGCTCTACCAAGAATCCGAATAGGGTGAAGAGTCCCTAGTCGAAGAACTTGGTAGTGATAATAAGGCTGATAGTGAGCTCGAGGGCAATTAGGGTCTTTTATTTAATCATATTAAACCCATTGTAATTGGCTATGAAAGCCTAGCTATTACCGACGCTGCTAATAGCGGACAAGTTTATTTTGAATAAAGATCCCAACTTTGCTTATTTTTCTTGTTCAGAGTCTGAGTATGAGACCAGCAATTTAAATGCAAAGTTGTGTAATGACTCTCCTTTGCACATGCCTATGAGCTCATCGTTTGTCGCCAATCGAAAAATGATTGAGTCCTCGCAAGCTATCTTTGTCATACCTGCCCGAAATGTTTCTCATCAAGAAATCATTTTCAAAAGAATAGAACAAACCGCACGTACGTTGTTGGATGAGTCGGACGAAGGTGAATCCACTCCTCAATCCTCGTGTTACAGCCCTATCGCAAAGCGCATGATGGAAAGGATGGGTTATGATTTCATCCACAAAGAAGGTTTGAAGTACAACAAAGGTCGGAAGATGCCTCTCTGACCTGCTTACATACCAAAGAAAAACCTGACAATTATTATGGCAAAACTCAAAAAGGGTTGAGTTACTCCTCCTCCTCCTCCTTAGATCTGTACTTCAATTTCGACGGGATATATGATGATGCCCGCTCAAATGACCAATCATCAGCATCCTCAACTTAGGATTCGGATGTCAGCACTGGGGGCCTGTTCAAAGACCTCACGGCTAATATGGCTACAGTTGATACCACCGAAATTCGGCAAGAAAAACAGATCCCGCTTTACGATGAAGCATGGAATCATCAGGTCAACGCTCAGTAGATTGGTCTCTTCGAATAGCGTGAACCACCTACTAAAGACAAAATCCTCTAGATAAACATGGGAGATGAGGCAAACCCTAAACCCATATTCATTAGCGACAACTTATCTCCCCAGGACAAGGAGGACCTCATCTCCCTCATACGGGAATATATTAATGTCTTCATATGGAATTATGAGGACATGCCGGGCCTTGATCCTCGGATCGCCATGCATTACCTCAACATCGGCTCAGATGCTAAACCCATCAAACAATAGTAGAGATGGATTTGTCCACATATCATGGAGGTGATCGAAGCCGAAGTGAAGAAATTGAACGAAACAGGCTTCATCAGGGAGGAACAACACCCCGATTGGGTGGCAAACATTGTTTCCGTCCTAAAGAAGAATGGAAAATCTGTATTTACATCGGTTTTAGGGACCTCAATGCTGCTTGTCCAAAGGACGAATTCTCATTGCCCATCACGGATGTCATCATTAACAACACCTGTGGTTTCGAAAGGATGTCCTTCGTGGACGGTTTTTTAGGGTAATCAAATCAAAATGCATCCTAAAGATGAGAATCACACCTCATTCAGAACTCCAGTAGGGGTATACTATTATACATTCATGCCTTTCAGACTCAAGAACACCAAAGTCACCTATCAACGCACCATGAGAATCATTTTTTGAGATTATCTGCGGATGACGGTCGACTGCTATATGGATGATCTAGTTGTGAAGAGTCGCAACAAAGTCGATCTCCTTCAGGACCTAAGAGTTATGTTCGACCTCATGCGCTCCCATCAACTAAAGATGAACCTTACAAAGTCATTCTTAGGCATGACGAGTGGCAAGTTCCTCGGATTTGTCATCACGATGAAAGGGATCCACATCGACCCAGACAAGGTGCGAGCTATCCAAAAGCTCCGACAGCCTAGGAATCTCAAGGAATTGAGAGGACTAAAAGGACGTCTAGCCTACATCCGAAGATTCATCACAAATCTATCGGGTAAGTGCCAACCCTTCTCTAAGCTTATGAAGAAAGGTGTTTCCTTTGTATGGGACGAGCCTTGCCAACAAGCTTTTGATGAGATCAAGAATTATCTCTAAAATCCATCTGTATTAACGGCCCCATCTCGGGTAGACCCTTCTTGATCTATGTGAGAGCAATGGAGCATTCTCTCGGTGCCCTCCTCAATCAGAATGATAATGCCGGACACGAGCAGGGTACCTACTACCTGAGTAGGACTTTGTAGGGAGCCAAATGATGATACCCCATGGTCGAGAAGGAAAATATGGCCCTAGTGTTCGCAATCCAAAAAATACGACACTGCTTGGTCGGCCAAACCATTCATGTCATCTCCTAGATGAATCCCATCCAAGTCTTCATGACATAGCCCGGGTCCTTAAATTAGTACCTGGCACGATGGGCAACCTTGCTATCCTAGTACGACATCCAATTCATGCCGCGAAAGTCTATCAAAGGACAAGCAATTTGCGATCTCATGACTAGTCACCCGCTCGAGTCGAAGACTGACATGTTTGAAGACATGCCAGATGAGGCCCACGAGGCCTATGCAACCTCACAGGAAGATGCCTTACGATTATATTTCTATGGTGCATCTCATGGAGGCACCAGGAGATCTATTATCACAGGTGTGGGGGTGGGCTTGGTTTCTCCGCAAAACCATGTATTACCCCGAGCTTTCTAACTAACTGAGCCATGTACCAACAATGTAGCTGAGTACAATACACTGCTCATCAGACTCTATTTTTCCAAGGGACTAGGGGTGAAACACCTCAAAGCCTACGGAGACTCTCAACTCATCGTCAGGCAGATGATGAGAGAATACGAAGTCAGGAATGATGACTTGGTCCTATGTCACCAAGCGGCTATCCGACTAGCCGAATCATTTGACAGCTTCCACATCAAGCACGTGCTCTGTTCCAAGAACACGCATGCAGATGCTTTGGCATCTTTGGTAGTGAACTTAGCCCAGCCGATCGGGACAAGCCAACACGTCACCGTTGAAAGCCAACAACTCTACCAACCGGAGCGAGCTCTGGAGGCGAATACGACTAACCAGGGGGTCGACCAATCCAAGCCAAAAGACTAGCGCTTCCTAATTATCAATTACGTCTTGTATGACATACTACCTGAAGACACCAAGGAGCAAGACTGTGTTCGCAGACGCGCACTGAGATTCTACTACGATGCCACTACAGAGTCACTGTATCGTAGGTCGTACGACGGTATGTTGCTTTGATGTATCTCTATGATAGAAGCGCAAGAAACCTTACAGGAAGCCCATTATAGTACCTGCAGAGCTCACCAACCTGGGCCCAGGCTTTGGGACCGCTTACGAAGAATCGACTACTATTGGCCTACAATGGTCCACGACGCTATCGCTTATGCCAAGAGTTACCACATGTGTCAAATCCACGTAAATTATATACACAAACCACCCGAAGACCTGCATCTGACAGCGACTTCGTGGTCGTTTGAAACATGGGGGATGGACATCGTCAGATCAATATCTCCCCCATCAGCCAAAGGTCATCGGTTCATCCTTACGATAACCGACTACTTCTCCAAGTAGGCTGAAGCCGTCCCCTTAAGAGAAGTCAAAGCCAGCAATGTGATCAAGTTCATAAAGAATCGCATCATCTACCGATGCGGCATCCTGAGGCTTATCATTCATGACATCAGATCACAATTTGTGAGTCATGCCTTCACTCGGTTATGTGACAAATTTAGAATACAGAACCTAGCATCCACATATTATAATCCCTCAGCAAACGGACTAGCCGAGGCTTTCAACAAGATGATCATCAAGATCTTGACCAAGCTGACCTCTAATAGCAAGTGCGACTGGGATGAGAAGCTAGGTGAAAGTTTATGGGTGTATCGGACCATGGTTCATACGGCGACCGCCGCCACACCTTACTCATTGGTATACGGTTGCGAAATCATATTGCCGCTCAAAATTCAAATATTGTCCCTACACGTCGTACTCGTAACGATATGACAACTAAAGAAATTCATCAATGGAATATAGCCGAACTCGAGGCATTGGATGAAAAGCGGCTTGAGACTCAACAACACATCAAGTTCTATCAAGCCTGAATCTCCAAGGCTTTCAACGAGAAAGTCAAATACAGATACTTCAAGAAGGGAAAGCTGGTCCTCGCAGGTTCGGCGACCCATGACCCTCAACTTCAAGAAGAAAGGCAAATTCTAGCTCAAATGGGAAGGTTCATTCGTAATAGAGACGGTCTATTCGAATGGAGCATATCGCTTTGTCAAACCAAACGTCGACAAGATTCTAATGCCTATCAATAGTAAATTCCTAAAGAAGTACTACATGTAGTCTTCTCCCAACTTCATTCATACCCTCCAAATAGTGCATGGGTCTAAAGTGTTCCCTAACCTCCAATAGGTATACGAGGCTAAACTGTTCCTCATATTTGATGAGAAATTCCTGAAGAATACTACACATGATATTCTTAAGGATAACCCAACAACCTCCACTATTGCTGTTAAAATCCTCCCACTAGTGCACGAGGCTAAACTGCTCCTTACATCTCCCACTCAGTCAAACCTCCCACTGGTGATGATGGATCTCTTAAAACTATCAAGTTAACTGTTACATCTGATAGCCATTTCTTTATCAGTCTCATTCAACTGAATGATGGATCTCTTAAAACTATCAAGTTAATTGTTACCTCTGGTAGTTATTTCCCCATCAATCTTATTCAACTGGACGATAGATATCTTAAATCTATCAAGTTAACTATTTACCTCTGATAGTCTCCTCCAAATTTCCCCCATTGACCCTCTCCAATAGTGTGATAGGACCACTTCCACTATCATGTTAACACCACATATCTGACAAAAGTCTACTTGCCAACTCTCTTCAATCGAACGGTGGGTTCATAGAGTCGCTCCAATCACGACAATCCTATCATGTTAATAATTACCTCTGATAGTCAACTTCGTCATTCTCACAAATGGCGTTGTCCAATCAATCGTCACACTCATACGTCCCTAAATGAACTGGTCCATTCCGAGCATTCTAATATTTTCTTAGAGCAATCGATGGGTAGCAACCTATCATGCAATGGCTCCTACAACAATCAATCATCACACTCATACGTCCTTGAATGATTTGGCTCCATAAACATCATCATTCCCTCAAATGACATTGTTCATTAACAACGGCCTAGCAACGTGCCCTATCGACACTTTATCCTGGTCGCTCCCGCAAGTGACTGGTCAATTCGGGCAAAGATGTTGTGCCTAATAGCATGGCTGATAATCACATTTTAGTACAATTTTTTAACCTTATTATCTATTTTTAATGAATAAATATACCACTAATAATTGTTTTTATCATTAATTGTAGGTTAATAAAGAATAAAGACCAAAAATTTCATCTCTCAACAAAAGCTCATGAATTAAATGAAGAACACAAGCAAGAGCCAAAAATATCAAGCCCAGAATCAAGCCGAGTAGCTTGTAGAAGCCAGAGAAAATAAAAAAAATCAAATATGAAAACAAAATATATTCAAGATGGTTGGCCGCAAAGAAATGACGATATCTCTCAATCCGGAAGGCGGAATTTAACATATAATATATAAAAATCGCTTATCTCGACGAGATGAAGCCATCTGTGGAGGTAGATTTTTGATTGGACATCGATGCCATCATCGATACCAGCATCGAATTTGGTATCGATAGCTACGAATCAGTTACAAATCAATGGCTGAATTTTGATGGTTTTGGATAAGGATTCAATCCAAAGGCTCACATTCACTGATATTTACTATAAATAAGGATAGAGAGTGAGGGGTTAGAGGTTAAAAATTTTTGTAACTCCATTTGGAGAGGAGGACCACTCTTAATTGAGAAGGCCTTTCAAATTTGTAACTTTTGTTATAATTAATAAAATAATTTTTTTATCACTTTAAATATTTCTTTTCTTTGTTGGATGATGAAGATGGAGATGAATAAATATTTGTAGGTTTGCATTTCTTTTATTTTTTTTCTTTTATTTCTTTTTTATTGCTTATTAGTTTAGATTTATTTCTATGCTTGTAGTTAGATTTTATTTTTTTGTTAAATAGCCAAGAGGTTAGAACCCTCTTGCCTTAGATTTATTTCATGCTTATAGATTAGATTTATTTTATGTCTTTATTTTCTCGTATTTAATTCTAGTAATTTATTTTGTAGCTTAGTATTTTATTTTGTAGTTTACATTTTATTTTCTTGCACTATTCGCCTTGAAGCTAGAACCCTCTTGGGATTAGTTTTTATTTTTGTCTATTTTTTATTTTCTTTGATTCACCTTTAAGCTAGAACCCTCAAGGGAATCACCATTTTCTAAGAAGTGGATTCAATTCTAGATTACCCGTATCTTTAATTGAATCCGTCATCTTTAATTTCTTGAATTTTCTTTTTATTCTTAATTCAATTTTTTTGATTCTTGATTTTATTTATATTTCTTTGTGAAAATCATTCATTCTTTGTCGCATCCTCTCTAACTTACATTTTGTGCCGATTTACACACTATCACTTTCACTCTCTCTATCTCTCCACAATCACATTCACTCATCACTCCTATTTGTCAAGCACATAACATAAGAACCAATTTATATTTTATCCTACAAAACACCTTCGTCGTGGGATCGATAACTTTTTATACTATAACTTGACACGATTGTGTACTTGCAATATTTTTGGTACATGTTTATGCCACATCATGTTTTTAGCGCCGTTGCCGGGGAGGGTGCTTAAGTTGGTTTTAATTATTTTGGTTCTTTAACTTGTGTGTTTCTTGTGAAAGAACTACTTGGAGATTAAAGATCAAGGATTGGAGATTAAGGATTTGGAGATTCGCTTGTGGTAAGTCTTCTTCCCAATATTTTCAATTCCACATCTTTAGCTAGTTTCTCACAATTAGTGACAATTAGGATCTAAAAAAAAGATTTTATTTTCGTTGACCATAATAAAATTCACCCTCCACTTTGATATTGACTAAAAAGATAATAAATACAAACAATTTTCTCCCTTCTTATTTGTCTGATTGTTAACCCTAAAAAAAGATTTTCTTTTTACCATTCTTTTTAGTCGCTTTTAATTCCTAGGGTTGTATTTCATATAGTTAGTAGGAATTAACCAAAGTGATATGAGAATCTTGGTTTGGCACACACTTGAAAATATTTTTAAGGGCAAAACCCCATAATCAAGATAAGGTAAGGGATTTAATCACCCTTTCCTTAGCCCAAAAATCATAAATTCCTCACTACACAACCCAAGCTTAATAAAACTCATTAGACGTTGGCCATAAGGAATCGAGCTCAATAAGGAATAAAGAATATTTATGTGAACCGGTTTAAGTTTTCTTAGATTAGTTGGTGTCTAAGGCAAGGTTTAAGGGTTGCGTAAAACGCTCTGCAAGGAACGAGTTACTTAATCGATCTCTGATCAACCTTTGTTCCTATCCTTACCTGGCTAACTAACCGATTAAATTTTTATCTTCTCACTTAAGGAATTTTTGGTTAGGAGCTGGTTTAGCTGAGTTAGGCTTAACCCTAGAGTTAGCATGATTAAAAAGTGACTGTTTTTTATTTGTTTTTCCTTTTTCTTCAAAAAAAAACTAACTTTTATTTTTTTCTTTAAAAAAAGTATAAAAAGAAATTGTTGCATGCAAAACGTGGATTAGGGACAATACACAACGACTAATTCGTTTTGAACAAATGGCTAATCCACATGTTTTTAAAAATTTATGTTATCCCAATAGGATTAAAATCCCCAATGAAGCTCGAGAGTTTGTAGAGAGCCCATCTCAGTATTCGGTGAATGATCTATTTTTTCTAACCTATAACCCAGGTTGGGCAAGTTACACAAATATTGCATGGAATCTGGGAAACCACGCCGGAACTCAAAACATCACTCCCTCTTTGACCCAACATTTTCCTAGGGGAAATACAGTTCCTTTTAATTCTCATCCATAATTTCAACAACCCAGTTTGTCACATCAAAATCAGTTTCCTCGTCATCAAGTTATAACTCACACTCCTCTGGATACAGATTATGATGAACGTCTTAATATTTTGGAAAAAGGTTTTGAAATCATAATTAAGGCCTCCACACTAGCCACAGATATGTTAACTCAAACATCCAACACGATGAACTCCTTTATGCAATCAACCGAACTCATACTTAACTCTAACACTAAGGCCATAGCTAGATTAGAAACCCACATTGATCAACTAGCTAGTGCCATAAGTGAAGGAGAGGAAGGAAAAATTCTGAGTCAACCCGTGGTCAATCCTAAAGACACTCAAATGAATGCACTACAATCAGGAAAACAGGTCGGTAATCAGGAAAGAACACCTTTAAGCCAAATTCTTGTTCCAATTCATTCTCCTTCTGATAATTCAATTCAGAAAAGACCAGAGGAAGAAGAAGAAGAGTTAGATCCAAGTTTTGAGGAATTTTTTGGTGAGGAGCTAAAAATATTAGGAGAAGCAGACCAGGTTTGTCAAAATAAGGAAACTGTGTTAAGCAATTGCTTCTTTGAACTAAATTTTGAAGAACTCTTTCTTGATGAACTAAGATTTTTGAAAAATAAACAACAACCAAATTTTTACACATCAACCATGAATCATGGGGTTGAGGAAATTGTTAAAGAAAATTTGGTTATTAGAAAACAAACATTCATAAATCAAGAATCTAAGTTCAAAATGCATGACACCAATAATATCTACCTTCTATTGCTACAAGAATTATTAAACACCCTGATATACTTGGAATTTCAGCACAGTATTGATTTTATCATTTTGAATTTGTTTAAAACCCAGGGAAGAATTTTCAGCAATAAGGTAGGATTCAATGTAGAACATGAGCTCTTTATGTTGAATAGTTTATTCTACATTGTTTATTTTAGAGTTTCTTATTCAGTTGTAAAAAAAAGATAAAAAAAAGAAAAAAAGAAAATAAAATTTTGATTCTATCCTCCTCAAACCAAAGGTAATTGCAAATTTTTATCAACTGATCAAATGTAAGTACTTTACTTCTTATCTGTTTTACTTTGTGCATCATAGAGTTTGCATTGAGGACAATGCAAAATTTAGGTGTGGGAGTGAGAATTAGTTATTTTTTCTCTTTGTTTCATTTATAGTTGCATTTTTGTCATTTTTTCCCTTTTCCTTAAAAAAAGTTGCATTTTTGTCATTTTTTCCCTTTTCCTAAAAAAAAATTATAAATATATCGGCACTTGCCAAATTGATAGAGTTATGTAATAATTAATTTATTTGATAAATTTTAAATTTTCTAATCTCTAGCTTGTTATTTACTAAAGTTTACCTTTTATGATAACTCTAAATAAATTTCTTAAGAAATGATTTTCATAGTATACTTTACTTAAGCCTTAACTTAGATTTTTATTTAAAATAATAGAATTTATGTATGCTTATCTTAGAGTTAAAAATAATTTTTCAAAGTATCTTGACTTACATATTTTTCAGAATATATACACATATACATATAAAAAAATAACAAAAGAAGAGTGTAAAAAATGGGCACCAAAAGAAAAAAAGAAAAACAAACTCTTGAATTCAAGGTGATTCTATCTTATAAAGCCTAAGCTGACTGAGTAATTAAGCCTAAGGAGTATTTTCATACTTAATTACCTAAGCCCAATTGGGTTGGGATCCATTGGTCCAAAACTCGTTAAATGGTCGCTTAAAAAGCCTGTTAAAGTAGAAAAAATATCACCAAGGAAGAAAGAGTTAAAAAATAATATACAAAAATAAAAAAATAAAAAAAATAAAAATCCTAATAAATGTTTTATATATATAGTTATATTTGTATATATGGTCTTGGAAAATATTTTAGATCAAGTAACTTGAATATTATTTTAAACAAAGAGTTAGCATGTTTTTTTTAAAACTTTTAAATTAAATTTATAAGTTTGGCTTGCTTTTGTATTGCTATATGAGAAGATTTTCTAGGAAATTTACCTTAGAGTTATATATAAAAATATTTTCTTGAGTAATAACTAGCTTCAATTATCAAGTAAATTTAGTTATTTACTAACTTCTTTAATTTGGCAAGATGACTGAATTTTATGGGTATATTCACTACAAACCCTCATGAGACTATAACTCGTCCACTAGGGTAACCTAGGGGTTTAAAAGCCTGTTGTATACGCTAAATACAACCGCGATTCCTGCGAAAGTGAGTTAGGTTTTCTTTTATTTTTCTTTCTTTGCTAGAGGTCTAGAAAAAGTTTAGGTATGGGGTATTTGATAATCATATTTTAGTACAATTTTATACCCTCATTATTTATTTTTAATGAATAAATATACTACTAATAATTATTTTTATCTTTAATTGCAGGTTAATAAAGAATAAAGCCTAAAAATCTCATCTCACAACAAAAGCTCATGAATTAAATGAAGAACACAAGCAAGACCCAAAAATCCCAAGCCCGGAATCAAGCTAAGTAGCTTGTAGAAGGTAGAGAAAAATAAAAAAAAATTAAATATGAAAACAAAATATATTCAAGATGGTTGGCCGCAAAGAAACGATGATATCTCTTAATCCGGAAGGCCGAATTTAACAAATAATATATGAAAATCACCTATCTTGACAAAACAAAGCCATCCGTGGAGGCAGATTTTTGATTGCATATCAGTGCCAGCATCGATACCAGCATTGATACCAGCATCGATGCTGGTATCGATGGCTACGAATCAGTTATAGATCAATGGCTGATTGTTAATGGTTTTGGATAAGGATTCAATCCAAGGGCTCACATTCACTAACGTTCACTATAAATAAGTATAGAGAGTGAGGGGTTAGAGGTGTGAAAATTTTTATAAATCCATTTGGAGAGGATGACCACTCTTAAATGAGAAGACCTTCCAAATTTATAACTTTTGTTACAATTAATAAAATAATTTTTTCACCACTTTAAATATTTCTTTTCTTTGTTGGATGATGAAGATGGAGATGAAGAATTATTTGGAGGTTTACATTTATTTTATATTTTCTTTTATTTCTTTTTTATTGCTTATTAGTTTAGATTTATTTCTATGCTTGTAGTTAGATTTTATTTCATGCTTATAGATTATTTCATGGCTTTATTTCTTACATTTAATTCTTATAATTTATTTTGTAGCTTAGTACTTGTAATTTATTTTGTAGTTTAGATTTTATTTCATGGCTTTATTTCTATGCTTGTAGTTAGATTTTATTTCATGCTTATAGATTAGTTTTTATTTTTGTTTATTTTTTATTTTTTTTGATTCGCCTTTAGGCTAGAACCCTCTAGGGAATCACCCTTTTCTAAGAAGTGGATTCAATTCTAGATTACCCATATCTTTAATTGAATCCGCCATCTTTAATTTCTTGAATTTTCTTTTTATTCTTAATTCTCCTTTTTGATTCTTGATTTTATTTATCTTTCCTTGTGAAAATCATTCATTTTTTGTCACATCCACTCTCACTTATATTTTGTGCTGATTTACACACTATCACTTCCACTCTCTCTATCTCTCCACAATCCCATTCACTCATCACTCCTATTTATCACGCACACAACATAAGAACCGATTTATATTTTCTCCTACAAAACACCTTCCTCGTGGGATCGATAACTTTTTATACTATAACTTGACACGGTTGTGCACTTGTAATATTTTTGATACATGTTTATGCCGCATCAGTGGCCCTACCTAATTATGACCTAAACGGTCATGATTAACCTAAATTGACGCCTCGAATGGCTAAGGTTAGAGAAGAAATCTTAGCATTAAGTCTAAGAGAAACTTCTCGACAACTCATCGTGCTGAGGTGAATAGTACTACTAGCCCGATTCAAACAGTAATCAATAAAGGCATACCAAACTCGTTGATAGTTGAGGATTCGCTAAAAATCCTAAATGTTGGCTAATAGGAGAAACGAAAATGAGAAAAAGAGCACACAAGATATTGAAAGTGATAAATAGATAAAAAGATAATTTCATTCATAACGAGAAGTTTGAATACATTCAAACAAAGTTAAAAACTTCTCAGTCGCGACTCAATTTCTTGAATCGCTTGTACATGTTTGCTCTCGACCCTGCTTGCACCATCTCGACAAATGTCTTCCTCAAAAACTAAAATGAGGTTCTTGAGCTCATCCCTCACTGCCTTCAGCACTCGCTCTTTCTCCTCCAGATCGTCGATGACAAGTTACTACTGATTTTCAAGATCCTCCAGCTCTCCTAATGTTTCTTGGCGAGATTGCTCTTTTTCATCTAGGAGTTCCTAAGCCTCTACTATAAACTTCTTTATTTTATATATGATTTGAGCTAAGTCATTTAAGACAAAGTTGGCCTTCTGACGCTCCTCATCGAGCCTCTCACCCTCCATAGTGGTTCGATCTAACTCTACTTTCAGCCGAGCCTCCTCAGTTCTGGCTAGCTTAAGATGGCACTCTCGCTCTTTTAGAGCAGATCGAGCCTCTACGGCAACTAAGTCAACCAGGTTGGAACTCTCGCCTCAGAGAGTAAGTAGCTCTCGGATGATTGTCTCTACCTCCTACTAACGTTGGTGATACGGACCGGCCACAAAAGAGCCATTTCTGTAGGATCAGTTTGAATTCATCGAAGTAACCACCTTCCTCCAATACCAACTTAATGACATCCCAGAGAGAAGTCTGGAAGTTGTCGACTGTTCGGTCTATGGCCCTCTGGCGCATACGAATAGCAGGGGAGAAGGGATTTTCTTCGGGAACCAGCATCATTCTTGGAACGGGAACCGGAGTACCGGAACCCATAATAGCGGAGATGGTGCCGAACACCACCATAGTAGATGGCCCACCACTACCATTGAAGCCACAGTAGGAGGGGAGGTTATAATCTGGGTAACCGGCTCGATAGTAACTGAAGTTGGAGAGGAAGCCGTGAAGACCACACGAGTCAACTCTTCTTGAATCGACACCTCCTCTTCCGAGATCGGCGCCTCCTCTTAGATCGGTGCCTCATCCCACTGACCTATCAACTCCTCGCGAATCGACGCTTCCACTTGGATCGGCGTCTCCTCTTCTTTTTCCTCCTCTGCCCTAATCGCGGTCTCAATAGGAGGGTTCATTGATTCAATGATACAGGTGTATCTTCTCTTTGGAACTTAGCGATCCTCATGGGAGCTTAAGGATAGATGATTCTCATAATAGAATGAGAATAGGGATGTAAAATAGTATAGTGGAACGTAGGAGGAAGCGTGGAACGAGACGAAGAGCCGCAGATTCGAAGAATCCGGTTTTTAGCTCGTGAGTCGACTTATACATGTACATGAGTCGACTCATCAGGTTGAGTCGACTCATGACTGTCAGGAGTCGACTCACAAAATCAAGCCCTGTTAGCAAAAAGTCTCTGACCAGTCGACTCATTAGTTATGAGTCGACTCATATGAGGTCATGAGTCGACTCATCTCAGTCATGAGTCGAATCATCGACGGTTTCCTGGTTTGGTTGGGTTTCTGTTCATACGAATTTCTGTTGGTTTTGGGCTTGGTTATTTACTAGATTGCCATCCACATTTGTACACCTATATAAAGGATTGTTTTAGGGTTTCTAAGCAATCTAGAGAAAATTAAGAGAGATTCTAATCATTGTATTAGGGTTTAGAGAGAATTGAGAGCTTGTTCTCGATTCTAGTGAGATTGTGAGGGAGAGATTTGTAACAATTGATTCTTCATAATCTAGAGAATGTATTTTCCTTTGCCATACTGAATTGTTCTTGTGTTTTGATCATCCTCTTCTCAACCCACCTTTTGGTAATTTCGCGACCAAAGGGTACTCGTACGGTGACTCATATCAAGTTGGTATCAGAGCATCATATCCTGTGAAGGGGGCATCCTGTGTATGGCCCTTACTCGATCATAATACAAGAAACTTGGCGAGATCCTTATTTCATTGAAAGGATTCTAGGTTTTAAGGAGGAAGAATATGGCTGAAGGAGACAATTCAGCGAGGATTGATGCATTAGAGAAGCAGATCGAGACGATAGGGTCGACGCTCACAAAACTCATTGGTCTCATCCAAGGAGGGAACAAAAAGGGGGAATCTTCTTCTAAGTCTAAGAAGAAACCTATTGAGTCCGGTGGAGAGAGCGGGCTTTCAGGCTCCGACAAGGAGGACGAGACCGTTAAGGCTGTGTTGCATCAAGGGGGTAAGAATTCTTATCAGAACCTGAAGCTTGACTTCAGAGTAGAGATTTCTGTTTATGATGGGAGTGTTGACGTCGAGAAGTTTGATGACTGGATCGAGCGGATGGAGACGTATTTTACTGTTTATGGCTATTCGTCAAAAGAGAAGATTGTGTTCACAACTTTAAAGCTTTCATAGCACCCGTTGACATAGTGGAAATCCTACTGCAAGCAAGGAAAGAAGATGGTGTCATGGAACAAGTTTAAGGAGTTACTGAGGAAGCAGTTCTACCCGGTGGGATTCATTGAAGAGCGTTGGTACAAGTTGTACGGCTTGCACCAAAGGGTCAATCAAACCGTTCAAGAATACACCACGGAGTTCCAGCAGCAGGCGATGGTCCTCAACATTGCAACAGAGGAATATTCCGTGTTTATGAAGTATATGGCGGGATTGAGCGATTACATCCGGAAGAAGATGAAGTTATTCATGGTCGAGACTATTACAGAGGCAAGTGTGAAGGCTATTGCCATCGAAGGCAAGCAGAAGAAGAGCAACGAGGAAAAAGAAGATGCAAAGCAAATGGGTGGTGAGTCTAGTGGTTCCAAGAACAAGGAGGAGAAGAAGGGTGATCTAGGGAAAACAGGGCTGATTTGTGATCACTGCGAGAAGATAGGGCACGAAGCTGATCGATGCTGGGAGAAGTATCCTCATCTGAAGCCAAGAGGGTTGAAGAGGAAGGAGGAGAAAAAGGCATACATGATAGCACAGGGTCTGAAGGAAGTTCCTGGGATGACAGAGCCCAATAACAGTCTCAATCTTATGGCGTGGAAACATGTCATGAAAGAGGGCGAAGATCCGAGGGAGCAACTCTTTGTGCTCAAGTTGCAAGTGAAGACCAGTTTGGTTGATGCCATTGTTGATTCAGGCAGCGAGAAGAATTTGATATCCGAGGCATTGGTGCAGAAGCTAGGTCTGAAGACGGCCAAGCATCCGAAGCCCTATCCATTAGGGTGGATTCAGAAGGAGGAGAAACTGAGTGTAGTTGATCAATGCACTATCAGATTTATGCTACACGAGTCGTATATTGATGAGGTCACATGCGACGTCATTTCATTAGATGTTTTTCAGATTATACTGGGCAATCCATACTTATGGGATAGATATGTGATCTATGAGAGGCGGGCTCAGAAGTATACCTTCACAAAAGGTGATGAAAAGTTCATATTTCGTTCGGCATCTCTTCCGAGAGAGACAAGCTTGGGGACGGTGACGTGAGCGAAGAGGCTAGTGAATGTAAGTAAGAAGTTTGTCTCGCTATGCATTAGACTTCTAGAAGAGCCATCGACGAAGGATTGCAACTTAGAGCAAACGGTGACTACGACGAGACGCGGGACGAATGAGTTGTTTCCGATCGAACGTTAAGACCAAATTCCTAGCAAGACCAGATGGTGCAGAAAAGATGGAGAAGCTCGAGAGTTTCCTCAGTAAAAGTTCTAACTTTAACGGGACTTCAAGTTCTTAAAGAAGGGACCCATGATATGGGTGTATCTTCTCTTCGGAACTTAGCGATCCACATGTGAGCTTGAGGATAGATGATTCTTATAATAAAATAAGAATAGGGGTGTAAAACAGTATAGTGGAACACAGGAGAAAGCGTGAAATGAGACGACGAGCTACAGATTCGAAGAATCTAGTTTTTAGCTCGTGAGTCGACTCATTCATGTACATGAGTTGACTCATCAAGTTATGTCGACTCATAACTGTCATGAGTCGAATCACGAAATCAAGCCTTGTTAGCAAAAAGTCCCTGACCAGTTGACTCATCAGTTATGAGTTGACTTATATGAGGTCATGAGTTGACTCATCTCAGTCATGAGTTGACTCATCTCAGTCATGAGTCGACTCATTGACGGTTTCCTGGTTTGGTTGGGTTTCTGTTCACATGAATTTCCGTTGGTTTTGGGCTTGGTTTTACCAGATTGCTATCAACGTTTGTACACCTATATAAAGGATTGTTTTAGGGTTTCTAAGCAATCTAGAGGAAATTAAGAGAGATTCTAATAATTGTATTAGGGTTTAGAGAGAATTGAGAGCTTGTTCTCGATTCTAGTGAGATTGTGAGGGAGAGATTTGTAACAATTGGTTCTTCATAATCTAGAGAAGGTATTTTCCTTCGCCATACTGAATTGTTCTTATGTTTTGGTCATCCTCTTCTCAACCCACCTTTTGGTAATTCCACGACCAAAGGGTGCTCGCACGGTGACTCGTATCATTCAATGGCCTGGGGGTGAGGAGATGCTAATGCTCCTGCTTGAGCCACTCCCACCAAGCTGCTCCACTCTCTCACAGTTTCAGAGGTCATATCGCCTGCAAGAGCAAAGACAAGGGTTAGCTCACATACTGAAATGGCTCCGGAGAAATATAAGAGGGAGAACAATTCAAATACGTGGGTTGACAGCAGTTGGCTCTTGAGCGGGAAAAGGACTAATAATCATCAAGTCTTCAGCCGAGGAGTCAATGTTGGGAGATAGATGAAGGTCAACGTCATCTCCACCGGAATAGTTAACGGCCTCCTCCTGTTCCTCCTCCTCAAAAGGAATAGGGATCGTCGCATCCGCTACTCCTGCGTTAAACGGAAGCAAGTGTGAGGCGGATATATCCAACTTAGCAACAAAAAAAGGGGGTAAAGAGAATGGTTACCTTCCGAAATAATTGGTAGGGTGGGTTGAGCTGACGTTTGTTCTCTGCCAGCAAGTGTCAATGCCTCCACCTCAACAACTATAGAATGGGCTCCGTCACCATAGCAATTATAACCACCTCTTCGTGGTGAGCTTTCTTAGCAATCTCCTCCTCGATAACATTAATCTCCCATTGGCACTTTGATAGGGTAGGGAGGTCAAGAGCGAAAGGGGTATCTTTAGACGCTCAGCGATGGAGCCCCTAACCTGCTCTAGGTGTGCTCTAGCCCGGGTCAGCTCCTCGGTCGCCTCGGCCTCTTGAGTGAGCTTGAACTTTGAAGGGTCATATGGAGTATGGAACTCTACCCCTGATAAATCACCCAATCCCTTGTATAGCCCCTCAAAATCCTCTGCTCCTCTAACATGACCCTTGTCAGACTCCTTAGCTGATCGATAACCCCGTGGCCCCTACGAGTGAGGAACCGATCTTGATCGACGCCTCTCTGCCACCAGGTATGACTCGTGAGGATTAAACCCCTATGGATTTGGACTTGCACTCTGATACCACTTGCAATATGTAAGAGTGTGACGAAGCACATGACTTCTGTGTGGTAATTCGAATCGTGTGCCAGTGCAGTCGGCGTAGGTCCAAAACCATCCTCGTGTGCCATCTACCATTCCCACTTCACAATGCAACCGAGGATTGACATTTCCTACATAAAGTTGATCGTACCCAAATTGTCGGGTGAATTTGTAGGGAAGGTAGGGTGCCAAGTAGCTGGTTGAGCCCGTCCGAAAGACGTGATAGACTGGTTGAATGTTGACCAACCATCGGAAACCACCTAAGGATAAGGTGGTGTGCCCGTCTATAGTCGACGTGCCCGAAGGGACTCGCTGTACCCTCCACCAGCGAAGTAAGGATAGTCTAGGTAAAAGTTGTAATTACCGAAGAAGGACAGCGTCCACCTCATTTCAAGGATGTCCCTAAACTTCCATGAACACTTTTCCAAATGCTAAACGAATTTAATAAACCTCCCTTCCGGACGCGCTGCCGGTGCACCCATGAGACACTCGCCTTTGTATGCACACCACCATCATAGGCACTAGTGCATATGGATGTTCGTATGCCAGACGAACTATGGGATACACAACTCCTACCGGGATGGCCTTAAAAGAGTGTAAGGGCACCATGCACATTTTTAGCATAGCATCAAAAAGCCCATGAGCAAGGCCTTGGGGGATATTGGGGACTTGGCCTGATGATGGAATGATTCAAAGATCATCCTGACTTTGAATCCTCCCTCATCATACTCGAGAGTATCGGGGCCCCCACTCTCGAGCATCCTTTCTTCCACCTCCTCCGGACCACATCCGCCCAACGGCAGGACTGGCATTTTTTTGTCATCATTATGGGGGAACAAGTAATCAGCCCAATTCTTATGGCTGATTTTGGGATTCTTTTTCTTTTTACCCTTGTGGTCCACCGCCCCGAGGGTGTTCAGGCATATATAGTAGTGGCAGAGCAGCTCCCATAGAGTCTCCCCCATTTGAAGTGACATGTCCAAGAGCTGGTCTATCTCTCTCTGTCCAGGAACGTACTTCTCATATGGGAATTCTCCTATCTGCAACCCCGATACTTCATACATTTCATAAAGTGCCAACCCTAACTCTCCATTAGGAGTGAAGAACGTGCTGCTATCCGGGCAGTAAAGCTCCAAGATACACTGGAAGTGAAGAGCGTTAATCTTAACGCCATGTTGGGTGGCCCTAATGGCTACGTACAACTTCGACCCCTTCATGTCAGAGTTCTCCTGTAGTACGTATTCGGTGATCTAGTACCACCAAGGAACATTCCCAGCAGAATAGCAGATCCACCCCGGAGCCCTAAAACCTTTTGGGGGAAATTCCCCCCAGCTTTGAAGAAGTGATGACGGAAAGTCTCTGTCATCACTGTTATCACCCCCATCAGCACTTCGCTCTACAACAGGACAGGGTGTAGAGCAGTCACACATTTGCTAGAGCTGTCGATGTCATAGCTAACTTTGGAACCAGTAAAGATTCCACATGTTACACCATCCTGGGTAGGGGTCAGATCCTAGCTCATCACTCTTGGGACTGAGAGTGAATGCAGCTCAACAATCAAAAAACCCCTTAGCATACTAGGGATAAAGTAGTAGACCCCGTCTACAATTCGAATCCATCAGCTCTCTCCAAGCAGTAGAGACAAAGGGTCAGCTGTAGCGTCACCGAAAAGGAACTAAGGATTCTTCATCTCCATCCTTGACAGATCTGTCAGCGCGGCATCAGTTATCAGCTCATGTAGTGTCAAGTAATGCCCCTCAGACACTCTGCATACCAGTTCTCCAAATTTGTCAGAGTTAAAGACTGGTATGGGATCAAGAGGAAATCTCAGAGGGGCTGCAAGGCTCATACCTCCAGCAAGGCTAATGGCACTGACCCACGAAAGAGCCTCATTAGTAAATGCAGCTGAAAAACATAAAATAGAGAGAGAGAGTTAGGAATTTTTTTACTCAAAGTTGGAAAATTTCCTAAGTCCTTCAAACAGGCGACATGCCATGTACAGGCGAGCCCCATTAGGTAGGGGAACTAACAAAGCTCTCCTGACAAGCAAAAGCTCTTAAAGCTCGCCTGACAGAGTTGAGCTCGCCTGACAAGCAGAGGTCACCTAAATAGCAAAGCTTCACCTAAGTAGGTAGAACTCACCAGAGGATGAACAACTCTTGTTCATCTTCTCCCCCAGTCTAATAACATACCAGAGGGAGTTCGAGGCACACCGGGGATGGCGGTAGCAGTGGCGGAGGCGGCGGAAGAGGACGCTCTTCCTTTCCCCTTCGATGCAAGTGATTTGAACTTCGAAGCCATTCTAAGAGCAAGAGGGGCAAAGAAGACTTTGGTTTTCTTTAAAAATTAGAGCAGAAATTTTCAAGGAGCAATAATCTCCCAGCATGGGAGATGAAGGCTTTATATAGGAAAAGCTTCAACGGTTGGGATTTGTTATCCAAACCGAAGTGAGCGGTCGAGATTTGTCAAAACGGGTTCGAAGTCAACGTTTCGAGTCGAACGACCCTAATCGAATTTCGGATTGAACGTCTCAGATTCAATTTCCTAACGACGGGACGCTTGGAATTCAAGCGAATGGCTAGGATTCAAGTGGTTCAGCCGAATGGCCTGGATCTCTCATCGAAATGACGGTTGGGATCAAAGGCGCTGCCAAATCCACAGCTCAGATCGAGCACAGGAAAATGAGGTCATCCCGTCATATCTCATTTATTGCGGTCTAACATGCCCATGCTGCCTTAGTTGGCAAGCGTAGGACACGTGGCTCACCTGTCATCAGCCTGGACCCCAGCTACATCGACCCAGCCTCGCCAGCAAGCACGAAGCTCGCCTGTTGATGTTCGAAGCTCGCTTGCAGTGATCCGACCTCATCCACAAGCACGAGGCTCGCATGCCATCGGTCTGGACCTTACCGGCATCAACCCCGTTTGTCTGCCTATTTTGACCTAGCCTTGCCAGCAAGCACGAGGCTCGCCTGACAACGGCCTAGACCTCACCTGACTTGAACTCGCCTGCAAGCAAGAAGCTCGCCTGTCGATGTTCGAAGCTCGCCTGCAGGTCTCAGTTCGCTCGTAGGCTCGAGCTCGCCTAACTTGAACTCGCCTCTATTTCGTAAGACTCAACCCCATGGGACTCACCAGCACGAGCTCTAATCGCAACAATTCCTATCAAGTTAACTATTAGTTCTGATAACAAACACCGTCATTTTCGCAAATAATGGTGTCCGATCAGTCATCACACTCATATGTCCCTGAACGGCCTGATCAATCCTGAGCATTCTAAATGTTTTCTTAGAACAACCATCAGTATCAGCCTACCGGCTATGTGCCATACCAACCCCCTTTCGTGAATAGCAACCTGTCAAAGGACGAGTTTTTATTTGGATCCTACGTTTGACTAAGTTGATATACTTAACCACATAGCCCAACGCCTCTAACAGCTAAGGGTATGAAAGAAATTTTAGCATTAAGTCTAAAAGAATCTTTTTGACAACTCATCATACTGAGGGAAATAATACGACTAGCCTGATGCAAACGGTAAATGGTAAAGGCAAATCAAACCCGTTGATAGCTGAGGGTTTGCTAAAATTCTAAGTGTCGGTCAACAAGAGGGAAAGTATGCACATGAGTTGTTGAAAGCGATTAGTAGACAACAAAAGCATAATTTCATCATAATTGACTTTGAGGCAATACATTTTAACAAAGTTATGATAATACATTCGAACAAAGTCATAACAAAGCAAAAAGAGTCTCAAATATCAATCCACTCCACCGCACCTAGTTCATCTCACTGAAAGAGGCGAGTTCAGCTTTAATAGTAGCTATCTCCTTCGCCTGGTCTGCTCGGACCTGGTCCTCCGCCTCCTTCTGGATCTTGGCCTCAAAGGATGCGGCAGCGGCAGAGTCTTCTTGACGTAGCGCCTGGAGGGCCTGCATCTCCCTTTAAACAACGTCTTGAACATTCGTGCTCTTAAATTTCAAGACTTTTAGGGTCAACTCTTCCTCGATGAGCTGGGCCTTCAGTCGAACAATGGTGGACATTGAAGCATTAATCTTGACCTGCAATAAGCGTTATCGATTAAGCAGATGTGCGCAAGAGTTCCTTTGCTTGATAGGTCCCTCTCTCGAATCTCTAGCTCCCACGCCCCTCTAATTCGAGCCTGAGCTATGAGTCATTCCACTTCAGGTTCCGAGTCCGTGTGTAATAGGCCTTCCAGCACGTCAAACGTAGCTCAAAGCTAAGAAGGCTTACCAAGCAACGTGAAGCTTGGCAGACCATGTAGAAACGCCTGAGATCGACAACGCAATTCATGAGGAAGGGCTTGAAGTCTGCATAAGTACCCCGACCAAGGCTGACATTGGAGATCACTTGTTTCATAGTATTCTCCAATTGCCTGAGGATATCTTGCGCATATCTAGAGCTCGGGGAGGCTAATTCCTAGCCAGCAGGAATCATGGTGATAGGTTGGATTAGGGGGATAGCCCCTTCATCATCAAGAGGAGGCTACAAGGAGGACTACGGGGTGGAAGCGGGAGTGTATTCTTCCTCCTCATCATCAGAGAGGATGATGGGTTCGGGTCGAATAGTCTCGGGTCCTACGATCGGAACCCCTTCTTAAGCTACAAAATAAAACATAAAGAGTCAGAAATTTTGGCTCAATGGATCAGAAAGTTTCTAAGTCCTGAAGTCAGGCAGCCTGCGAAGCACAGGCGAGCTCCACCATGCGAGTGAGCGAACAAAGCTCGCCTGACAAAGGTAGAAGCTCACCTGATAACCAAGCTCTCCTAACAAACAAGGCTCGTCTGAGGCAGGAGCTCACCCACCAAGTAGATCTCACCTGACAAATGACACTCGCTTCAGCAGTGATTGCCTGAGTGGCAAAAACCTTGCCAGAGTCGACAAAGTTTGTCACAAAGAACGAACAAAAGTTGTTCATCTTCCCAGTCTCATGGGTTCATGAACTTGGTTCAGTCCCATAGTTTTTAAACCTACCATGGTGGGTTAAAGGGATAGAGAACAATAAGAGTTTGACTCTTGAATAGTTCTCTTTCGAGATTTGTTTACACCCACGGCCTGATAGTACAACTCATCAGCATGATGACCGGAGCACCTGTAATGACCGTGAATTTTAATACAAGTTAAAATAATTTTTTGGTATTTTAAATATTTAATTATTATTTTTAAAAAGTGTATTTGTATTTTCTCGATTTTCTTGAATTTTCTATGATTTAAAAATCTAAATTTTATTTTTACGTAAATAATTTTAATATTTATAAATTACTTTAGTGTAGTAAAAATTTCTAGAATTTATCCGTTGTGTTATCGATAACATTACGTATCATTTTGAATAACACGTTATATTATTTTTACTATTGCGTATTATTTCTTATAATACGTATTATTATTACGTATTATTTTGTACATTTAGTTGTATTATTTTTATTATTACGTATCAACTGTCATATTAATACAACTGGTACGTTTTATTGTATACATAACTTTCTCATAATTATTTGATTTTAAATATAAGTAATTATATTTTTATTAAATATTCTCGTTTAATTGTACAATTAACTGTATTATTTTTACTATTGCATATTATTCGTTGAATTAGTACAACTTGTACGTTTTAATGTGTAGATAATTTTCATATATTTATTTAAATTTTTCCATAATTATTGTTATTTTTATGTAAATTTTTAAAACCCTAAATAACCTATATATATAAATAACCCTCTCTCTCTCTCTCTTCTTCTCTCTCTTCCCCTCTCGTTTTCACGCCCCAAAGGAAACCGTCGCCCACGTTCTCCGCCTCCTCAGCCCACGCTCACCATCTCCACCATCTTCTCCACGTCGCCCCACACCTCTCCTCGTCGTCCTCCCCTCCCCCGTCCACCACCTTCATCTCCTCCGAGTCACCACCAGAGAGCACCTATCTTCCTCCTCTCGTTCTCTCTCTCGAGCTCAGCCAGTCACCGCCTAATTCCCCATCTCGAGCTTACCCCGGCCACTGCTCCCGTTCACCGCCTCCAACATCCCCACTGCCCCCTCTCCAGCACCGACCGAACCCACCCCACTCGCCTCCCCGTCGTCGGCGAGCCCGACTACAGCAACGCCAACAACTGCTACCCGCAACACCAACATCTCCTCCTCTTCCTTCCACTCCCCGCCTTCATCCCTGAACCACACCCTACACCACTAGTGCCACCAAACTCCGACCAGATCCATCCTCCTTAAGATTTGCTCCGTCCACCGCTGCTTGCTCCTCAACCAGCCGTGCCCCAAGCCTCCTCGTAGCCGTTGTCCTCCACCGCTCGTCGTCACCGTCGCCGCCCATCGCTGCCTCCTCGTTCGCAGACCCGTAGCCTCGCACGACGACGTCGATACGTTCGACAAAAAACATAGGCAAGATCCTTATCCCCGATTGTTTACTTATTATAAATTTTAGATTTATCGTATGTTTACTAGCGGCAAGATCCCTCTTGCCTGTTATCTCGTTAATTTAATTTTTTATCTCTTATAAATTTATTACGTATATGCGTAGATTAGCTTGTACTGATATGATATTAATTGTGTAGTTGTTGATAATATTACGGTGAATATATTCTGTGAAACGATGCTAAATGATGAATAAGTATGTCAAAAAATAGTTTATGGTTAATTTCGTGTTGTTTTAAAGGAAGAATATATTTTTAGAGTATTTTTAGAATTAATTATAATGAGGAAAAGATTTTAAAAGGAATTATTTCAAGAAAATAATCTATTTTGGATAAGGTGTATTTTTGAATAATTGTTATGATTAAAAGAATTTTATTTTGAGAAAAAGAGTATTTTAGATTATTTTATAAAGTACCATAGAAATCATTTATAAATAAAAAGTATTACTGTTCATAAATAATAATAAAATATATTTTAAGAAGATTAATTTAGAATTTTTATAATGAGAGATAATTTTAAAGAAAATTATTGTTGGAATTAATAACTGAGATTTTGATTTTTCGTGTGTAAAACATCTGTTAATGGTAGTTTCATCTTGCTTTGTTAATAGTAACTTTACTCTCGTATGTTCTTGCATGTGATCACGACCCCTCTTCACACTTCATGACAATTGACACTTAGTGTAATTGTATTTATTATTCCATGTTGAGAATCATGAGAAGTACATGACTATAGTGACCTGTATGACACAGTTAGGATCTAGAACCTCGTGTGTAGTTGATCTGGAATTACGAGAATTAGGGTGAGAAGTCTTGGTCCATGAGAGCAGTTTGGATTGTTGATGTATATTCCGGGCTCGCGTCGGTGAAGTTTGTGTAGTCACCGGGGTGGGTCTGAGGAGATGAGATATTGTGATTGTGGTTATATTCCGGGCTCGCGCCGGTGAAGTTTGTGTAGTCACCGGGGTGGGACTAAGGAGTTGGGATATTTTTGATTTGCGATCAGTCAGTTACCCGATGATATGAGCATTGACTCTGTGTGAGTTGTGAACCAGTGACCCGTTGTATGATGACTAGTTACATGACATCAATTCTTGGCTAAGTATGATTCTTGTGAGATTTAGGACAGTTGTATTTCTTTTCATACATAGATCGGGATTAATATTTAATTATCTACAATTTGATACATATGGTATATACATGAGGGTTTCCTTATTTGGATTATTTCGCTCGACGTACTACGTCTCTTGTTGTAGATTTTTAAGTATTAATTCCATCTATTGTATAATCTTGTTGCTTGGATGGTTTCTGATTGCTACCTGCATGATCTTGTTACTTGGTTGATTTTTGGATTCTTCTGATTATTAGTATTCCAGTTGCACGCCTCTATCGTTATTACTATCACCACATGATCTATTTCTGTTTCTGTTATCACATTGGCCACGCATATATTATCATTACTGTCATTGTATTTGTTCCTACCTTAGGGGATCTTGCGGTGTGTTATACACGCTAACGTACTCCTATTTTCTGGGTGTACGTCAGATTTAGGAGACAGTCAGCCTCAGTTCGGAATCGTATAGGAGCCTGAGGATTCTTAGCAGGGGTGTCTTGAAGAAGGATTCTTCCGTAGTAGTAGTTGGACATTAAAACTCTTTTACCTTACTTTTCTTTAGTTGATGATGGATTTAGTATTTTAACATTATTTTTTTATGGACTATGTATTTCTTATTTCCTAGTTGGACTATTTTGTAATAAGGGTATGTTGGACCCATATTTTATGTCTGGGATGATTTACTGTGATGATATGTCTATTCCTTATTCTGAGTTGTATTTATATTCTTGCTATTATGATCGGGGACCTGTGACTTCGTATTATATTTATTTCTAGACGCTTAGCGTATTGCATTGAGAAGAAAAAAAGGAAAAAATTTATAGTGTATATTTTTTCTCAATCTAATATGTCGCGGGCTTGTTCACGTTCAGATTCCCAGGTATTTTGGGAAGCGTGGCGTGACAGGTTTTTTTGGTGGCCCATGCAGGTCCTGGTCCCGAGTCCTCACTAGTAAGAATATAGTAGACAATTTGGATACATATCATATTTTATCCGTAAGACTACAATTAAGTTCTTATATTATTATTTTAGACTACAATTAATTTCTTATACTATTATTTTAATAACTATGTTTTAGTTCTTATTTTCCCATATATTGTTTTGATTTTAACCTTAGTTTTCCTTTTAACCCTCGTTTCCTTCAGAATCATGGCGGGTACTCGTAGTAACGATAACCCGTCCAGTAGCGATGGCCAAGTGCCCGATGTAGATTTGCGCCAGCTTTTGGCGATGATTCAGGGGTTGGTCACGAATCAACAGCTCTTAGCAGGACAGTTACAGCGGGAGCCTCAGCCCCAGCATCCCCCTCGCTCGGAGCCTGGTATTAGAGAGTTCCGGTATATGCGGCCTCCTTCTTTCTCTGGTGCCGAGGGACCTTTAGCAGCAGAGGAGTTCCTCATGGTCACGGAGACTATCCTTACGGTGACTCATATTCCCCCTACAGAGTGCGTAGATCTCATGGATATTCAACTCACCGACACAGGTCGGATTTGGTGGACTGTAGAGAAGGCCCATTTGGAGAGACCGATTTCGTGGGGAACTTTCACAGACCGTTTTAACAGTAAGTACTTCCCTCAGTCTGCTCGGGATGAGCTTTTGTGTAAGTTTGTTGAACTCAAGCATGGAGGGTAATCAGTTGACGAGTATGAGGCTGAGTTTTCTTCCTTGAGTCGATATGCTCCTCGTCTTGTTACAGACCCCACTATCAGGAGGCATCAGTTCCAGAAGGGTATCGACAAGTAAATTAGATTAGCTCTAGCTGGTAGAGCACTTGCGACCCACGACGCCGTATTGGATGCAGCACGCGAGATCGAGAGTGTTCAGAAGGAGCCTGAAGACCCACATGTAATCCAGAGCAGGACACTAGTAGCCCCAGCCCGAGATGACGAGCTTCCATCTTCGAGACACCAGCAGAATCCGCAGCGACAATAGTTTTCTCAGCGCCAGCCACTTCCTCCTGTGCATCCCTATCAGCGCCCTGGAGTGCAGACTCGCGGCCAGCCTTCGGTGCAGTGTTCCTATTGTAGTTACACTAGACAAACCCAGCAGGAGTGCCCCAGGCATCTTCGTCTGTGCTACAACTGTGGGTCCCCCGACCATGTCAACCGGGACTATCCACAGTGATAGCAGGTCAACTTGCCCCCACCTCTAGTTCGAGCAGCTCTTCCAGCTCCACCTCGATCAACCTCAGCAGCTCTAGCTCAACACAGAACCTACCTTCGAGCAGGCCCTCTTCCTCCGCAGAGACAAGTTTATCAGGAAGCACAAAGGCAGCCACCACCATGTCAGATATTCACGATGATGGCCGTGGAAGCTGAGGCGAACAACCAAGTTATCACCGGTAAGAATATTTCATTCTTAGTTTTATTTGCATATGAACTTCCTACTTTGCATTGCCTTATGATATTATGATAGGATTTGTTTATGAGTGCTAACTTAGATGTATTTTCCTTCTATACTAGATAAGGTTCTTGTTTCTTCCCTTATTGCCTTACCACTCTTTGACTCTGGAGCTTCACATTATTTCTTGTCTCGTTGATTTGCGAGTACCCACTCTCGTTCCTTATCTCTATCATTGGGTTTAATTTCGAGGAACGGAATTTGTTTTAAGGGGGGTAGAATGTAATGACCGTGAATTTTGATACTAGTTAAAATAATTTTTTAGTATTTTAAATATTTAATTATTATTTTTAAAAAGTGTATTTGTATTTTCTTGATTTTCTAGAATTTTCTATGATTTAAAAATCTAAATTATATTTTTACTTAAATGATTTTAATATTTATAAATTTTTTTAGTGCAGTAAAAATTTCTAGAATTTATTCGTTGTATTATCGATACCATTACGTATCATTTTGAATAACATGTTATATTATTTTTACTATTGCGTATTTTTTCTTATAATACGTTGTATTATTATTACGTATTATTTTATACAATTAGTTGTATTATTTTTATTATTGCGTATCAGCTGTCGTATTAATACACCTGGTACGTTTTATTGTATACATAATTTTCTCATAATTATTTGATTTTAAATATAAGTAATCATATTTTTTATTAAATATTCTCGTTTAATTGTACAATTAACTGTATTATTTTTACTATTGTATATTATTGGTTGATATAGTACAACTTGTACGTTTTAATGTGTAGATAATTTTCATATATTTATTTAAATTTTTCCATAATTATTGTTATTTCTATTTAAATTTTTAAAACCCTAAATAACTTATATATATATATATATATATATATATAACCCCCTCTCTCTCTTTTTCTCTCTCCTCCCCTCTCGTTTTCATGCCGCCAAAGGAAACCGCCGCCCACGTTCTCTGCCTCCTCAGCCCACGCTCACCACCTCTACCATCTTCTCCATGTCGCCCCACACCTCTCCTCGTCGTCCTCCCCTCCCCCGTCCACCACGTTCATCTCCTCCGAGTCACCACCAGGGAGGACCCATCTTCCTCCTCTCATTCTATCTCTCGAGCTCAGCCAGTCGCTACCCAATTCCCCATCTTGAGCTTATCCCGACCACTGCTCCCCTTCGCCGCCTCCAACATCCCCACTTCCCCCTCTCCAGCGCCGACCAAACCCACTCCACTCGCCTCCCCGTCGCCGGCGAGCCCGACTGCAGCAACGCCAACAACTGCCACCCGCAACACCGCCATCTCCTCTTCTTCCTTCCACTCCCCGCCTTCATCCCTCAGCCGCACCCTACACCACTAGTGCCACCAAACTCCGATCAGATCCGTCCTCCATCGAATCTGCTTTGTCCACCGCTGCTTGCTCCTCAACCAGCTGTGCCCTAAGCCTCCTCGTAGCCATTGTCCTCCACCGCTCATCGTCACCGTCATCGCCCATCGCTGCCAACTCGTCCACAGACCCGTAGCCTCGCACGGCGATGTCGATACGTTCGACAAAAACCTAGGCAAGATCCCTATCCCCGGTTGTTTACTTATTATAAATTTTAGATTTATCGTATGTTTATTAGCAGTAAGATCCCTCTTGCCCGTTATCTCATTAATTTAAATTTTTATCTCTTATGAATTTATTACGTATATGCGTAGATTAGTTTGTGCTAATATGATATTAATTGTGTGGTTGTTGATAATATTACGGTGAATATATTCTGTGAAACGATGCTAAATGATGAATAAGTATGTCAAAAAAATAGTTTATGGTTAATTTCGTGTTGTTTTAAAGGAAGAATATATTTTTAGAGTATTTTTAGAATTAATTATAATGAGGAAAAGATTTTAAAAGGAAATATTTCGAGAAAATAATCTATTTTGGATAAGGTGTATTTTTGAATAATTGTTATGATTAAAAGAATTTTATTTTGAAAAAAAGAGTATTTTAGATTATTTTATAAAATATCATAGAAATCATTTATAAATAAAAAGTATTACTGTTCATAAATAATAATCAAATATATTTTAAGAAGATTAATTTAGAATTTTTATAATGAGAGGTAATTTTAAAGAAAATTATTGTTGGAATTAATAACTGAGATTTTGATTTTTCGTGTGTAAAACATCTGTTAATGGTAGTTTCATCTTGCTTTGTTAATAGTAACTTTACTCTCGTATGTTCTTGCATGTGATCATGACCCCTGTTCACACTTCATGACAATTGACACTTAGCGTAATTATATTTTTTATTCTATGTTGAGAATCATGAGAAGTACATGACTATAGTGACCTGTATGACACAGTTAGGATCTAGAACCTAGTATGTAGTTGACCTGGAATTACGAGAATTAGGGTGAGAAGTCTTGGTCCATGTGAGTGTAGGCAATAAAAATTACATTTAATCCTTATAAGAGAAGTTCAGAACAAAACTGCTAAAACCTCGCCCGAAATAGCAAAAATAGGGAAAACACTGATAAAAAGGGGGAAAACGCAAATATCTCCCAAACCGTAAGGAATTTGGCAAAACAGAGAAAGTGAAACGAAGCCTTCGGCTCGGTTCGAAGGGCTTCGTCTCTTCGAGATAGGCTATTTTCATATATAATTAGTCCAATTTCGACTTACGGTTTGAAAGTTACAGCCTATTCTTCAATCCATGCTCAGGAGCTCGCCTGCAGCTCGAATTTCGCCTGCACGATCAAGCTCGCCTCCAGACCCAAGTCTGCCTGCACACATGAGCTTGTCTGCAGACCCAGCTCGCCTGCAAGCTCGCCTGCAGACCCAAGTCTGCTTGCAATCCCAAGCTCGCCTGCAGACCCAGCTCGCCTGCAAGCTCGCCTGCAGACCCAGTTCACCTGCAGACCCAAGTCTGCATGCATTCCTAAGCTCGCCTGCAGACCCAGCTCGCCTGCAAGCTCTCCTGCAGACCCAAGTTTGCCTGCAGTCCCAAGCTCGCCTACAGACCCAAGTCTGCCTGCAGTCTCAAGATCGCCTGTAGACCTAAGTCAGCTTGCAGACTTGCCAGCTCATTGTCAGCAGCCCACTTGGAGTATGGTGACAGTCACGTCAGTGGTCAAATCCCATGAATCAAGGGAGAAAGCATGACGCTCCTCACCTAGCAAGAGTAGGGCGGCTGACAGGACCCCCTAAGTGGTCACATCCCACAGCTAGGGCGGCTGGCTCGCTCACCCCTACTAGTGGTTAAATCCCACAAATAAAGGGATGGCACATGTCATCCATTGCCTATTAAAATCCATCTTCAGCCAGCATGAAAGGGGGATTGGCTGTTGCATATTCTGCTGGCTAATCTCCCAAAGGTTGAACCTGGACTTTTGCCAAAGGCTGAGAACTGAAGCTCCGGCAACAACTTCGATCGGATCGTCCAAGGGAAGCAGACTCGGCATGAGCACCGAGTGAGGCGTCCTATCGCCACCGAGGAACCCACATTAAACAAGGAGGGCATTCCCTCCGCTTCTGTTGTAAACATTTGATTATTAGTTTGTAATAAGCTATCCTTATAAATACAAACGAAGTTCCCTGTTTTCGAAAAATCAAAATTTACACCTACAGAAGAAGGCGACCACGGTAGGAGAATCCGTTCATTTAGATTAATTGGTGGTGGCGTAGTTTGACGAAGTTGCTGCAGGGACTACTGTTGAGTCCCTTATGATCAATTCGAGGGGTACTTACAATCGTCCTCTTCTGGCGGCAATACATCTCGTGATGACTGCAGAGTCGTGCGGGAGGCCCAGCCCTAAGAGGCCAAGGCAACCAAGCCTGAGGGATCTACCCAAGCCGAGGCAGGGGGTTCTTTTCCCCCCAAACCAATTGAGGCCGAGCCGAGATTCGAGAATGTAGGTCTAGAGGATGCTGAGTGGGTCGATGAACGATCCTCACAGACCCCTGTGCAAAAGGAATCAACCATTCGTGTCGACGCAGACTACGCCTCCGCCGTCAACATGAACGCTCTGTTAGCCCTTATGTTTTGATGATGTTTTACAACCACCATTATCGGTACTAATGGCTTATTAAGTGCAAATGTAGTAAATTCATTTATCAAGCTCGTTAGTGCCATTAATGGAGGATTGGATGGAATATGCGCTTCAACGATGATATCCAAAGGAGGAGGAGGCCAAGTGATGAAGCAACGTTATTTCAAGAACAACAAAGTCATATAAAAGCTTCATCCGATTCAAGCTATATCAAAGCTCAAGTATTGCTTTCAATATGAGGATATTAGCTATCTTTTATGTTTCTCTCTAGTGCTAGAATGTAGGCAAAAAGTTACTGATTTTACTTGAAGCTATTGGGAATCACACACACGTTTTCATACTTATGTTTTTAAGCGTTTTTCACAAAATACTATTTTTCACAAGTATGAGGACCTATCTGCAAAATTCTTTTTCCAAACAGTTTGTTTTTAGTATTAAAAACATTTTACAAAGTTTCGTATTTTTCAGAGGTCAAACAAATATTTTGCAAATATTTTAGTCGAGTCAAAAAACCAGTTTCTGCATATATCAGAATGCGGTCGACCGGACCGGTCGACCGCACATATGATCTTTCGGCACTGGATTCCAGCGAGGTCGTCGGTCGACCGGTGCGGTCGATCGAAACCTCAATTTTTCTATCGGTCGACCGCGCCGGTCGACCGCGCCGGTCGACCGATGATGATTCTGCTTGTTTTCTGAGTTTTCAAAGGTGTTCGCGGTCGACCGAATTTTCGGTCGGTCGACCGAAGCATTTTTCGGTCGACCGAAAATCCTTTCGGTCAACCGAAATGTTCTTTGGTCAGCCACGACTTTTTTCAAAGGGTCATTTGCCTAGAACACTGTGCTTTCACTTAACAGTGTTTGGCACAGTCTGATCTAAGGATCTGAAAAGGAGATTATTTGCTTATCTGGGAAGATTGGGTTTTGTTTTTGAATTGATTAATCACTTCTATTTAAACCCCAGACTTCTTCTTCTTCAAGTGCCCCAACGTTTTGCAAAAACCAGAGAGCTCTGTTTTCCTGAGAAAATTTTCAAATCTTCTTTCTCTGTTTTTGTGTGTGATTCACTTCCCAGCTTCAATAATCTTTCTCTTTGCCATAGGGTCTGTGTAAAGAGAGAGTCTTGCATCTTTTCTTCTGCTGTGTGAGTGAGATCTTGGGTAGATCAACTGTGAGGGAGTGTGATCTG
This sequence comes from Asparagus kiusianus, assembly GCA_022839385.1. Lineage (NCBI taxonomy): Eukaryota > Viridiplantae > Streptophyta > Magnoliopsida > Asparagales > Asparagaceae > Asparagus > Asparagus kiusianus. The sequence goes on from BQKN01000260.1 coordinate 243,863, forward strand.
TTGAGATCAAACTGTGTAGTGAGAGATCGTGTGGGATCGCTGTGTAGACGAAGTTCCGGCTTCCAAACCGGGTGTGTAGTGGATTTCTCCTCGAGAGTGGGGAGCGGGGACGTAGGTCAGCGGGCCGAACCTCGTTAACACATCGCGCGTTAAGGATAACGATTCCTAACCCTATCTCACTTACTTTGATTGCATCAGTTTATTGTGGTTTGCTTGTGTTATTTTTATTGCATATTTAGAGCCTCTTGACCCTAATCACCCCCCCTCTAGGGTCCAACACGCTCCTCGTTCAAAAAGATCCAAATAGCAGCAAAACGAAAAGCTCTCGCTCGTCTCGAGGCACAATCCCTCATCCCCCACGACAGCCTGAATTATTATTCCGGCTTGATAGGAATCAACCTCTTGAGCTAGGTTCCCATTTTTAGCGAACCGCTCAAATCGGGTGAGCCTAGAAGTTTAGGCGAGCCCATCTCTTTGAGCCAGGTTCCCAGTTTCGGCGAACCGCTCAAATGAGTCGAGCCTAACGATTTAGGCGAGCCCCCCACTTCTTGAGCCAGGTTTCCATTTTTGGCGAACCGCTCAAATCAGGCGAGCATAGCAGTTTAGACGAGCCCAACCTCTTGAGCCAGGTTCCCAGTTTTGGCGAACCGCTCAAATCGGGCGAGCCTAGCAGTTTAGGCGAGCCCCACTCTATGAGCAATGTGCTAAATTTTAGCGAACCAAGGGTACCTGCCGAACTCTACAGTTCAAGAGGGCTTCGTCAAACAAGCGGACTTAACCAAACTCGCTTGACGGTCCAAGATCGCCAGAAAGGCGAAGCAACAGCTCGCCAGACAAGCGCAGGCACACTGTACCAATCTCGCCTGACGGGCGAACCTCGCCAGCCTAAACCTCGCTAACACACTCACACCCAAATGAGGGTGGCCACTCCGTTTGCCTGCACGGGTCTGACGTCCGTCTCTGACCACGACGACGACGATTGCTTGGCAACGGCAACGTCGTAGACTTCAAGATCAATTCGAGGCAGGCACACGAGTGTGCACATGACCGACATCCCTGAGGAGATATTTAGGAGGCTCGACGAGCAACGA
>BQKN01000260.1:244963-270872 GCA_022839385.1 Asparagus kiusianus
GACCGGTGCATGAGTCTAAACTGCCCCCTTATACTCTGACTGGTGCATGAGTCTAAACTGCCCCCTTATACTCCTACTAGTGCAAGAGTGTAAACTGCTCCTTTTCTCCAACCGGTGCACGAGGCTAAACTGCTCCTTTACTCCAACTGGTGCATGAGTCTAAACTGTTCCTACCCTCCGACTGGTATACAAGGTTTAAACTGCTCCCTATGCTCTTAATCCAAATGCCTCGAAAGGCTAAGGATAGAGGAGAAATTTTAGCACTGAGCCTAAGAGAAACTCCTCGACAACTTACCATGCTAAGGGCAAGAGCATGGCTAGTCCAACTCAAACGGTAGTTGGTAAAGACAAATCAAGTCTGTTGATAGCTGAGGATTTGCTAAAAATCCTAGAAGGCGATCATCAGCTGCGAGTGAAGAGGTCAACTTCACCGAGCTCGTTGGAGGGCTCCTCACTCCATCTGAGCAGGGATCACTTTACGGGTCTTCATATCCAAAGTGTTCTAGACCCCATGCAGCCTGGTTCAGGTTTGAAAACTTTGGAGGGGGTTTTGTAGGCAATAAAAATTGCCTTTAATCCTTATAAGAGAAGTTCAGAACAAAACTGCTTAAAACCTCGTCCGAAATAGCAAAAAGAGGAAAAACAATGATAAAAAGGGGGAAAACGCAGATATCTCCCAAACCGTAAGGAATTTAGCAAAATAGAGGAAGCAGACCGAAGCCTTCGGCTCGGTTCGGATGGCTCTGTCTCGTAGAGATAGGCTATTTTCATATATAATTCGTCCAATTCCAACTTACGGTTTGAAAGTTATGGCCTATTCTTCAATCCATGCTTAGGAGCTCGCCTGCAGCTCGAATTTCGCCTGCACGATCATGCTCACCTACAGACCCAAGTCTGCCTGCACACATGAGCTTGTCTGCAGACCCAGCACGCCTGCAAGCTCGCCTGCAGACCTAAGTCTACCTGCAGTCCCAAGCTCGCCTGCAGACCCAGCTCGCCTGCAGACCTAAGTCTGCCTGCAGTCCCAAGCTCGCCTGTAGACCTAGCTCACTTGCAGACCCAAGTCTGCCTGTAGTCCTAAGCTCGCCTACAGACCCAAGTCTACCTACAGTCTCAAGATCGCCTACAGACCTAAGTCCGCCTGCAGACTCGCCAGCTCATTGTCAGCTACCCACTTGGAGTATGCTGACAGTCACGTCAGTGGTCAAATCCCATGAATCAAGGAAGAAAGCATGGTGCTCCTCCCCTAGCAAGAGTAGGGCGGCTGACAGGACCCCCTAAGTGGTCACATATCACAGCTAGGGCGGCTGGCTCCCTCACCCCTGCTAGTGGTCAAATCCCACAAATCAATGGATGGCACATGCCATCCCTTGCCTATTAAAACCCATCTTTAGCCAGCATGAAGGGGGGATTGGCTGTTGCATATTCTGCTGGCTAATCTCCCAAAGGTTGAACCTGGACTTTTGTTAAAGGCTGAGAACTGAAGCTCCGGCAGCAACTTCGATCGGATCGTCCAAGGGAAGTAGACTCAGCACGAGCAACGAGCGAGGCGTCCTATCGCCACCAAGGAACCCACGTTAAACAAGGAGGGCATTCCCTCCGCTTCTATTGTAATTTTCAATTCATTAGTTTGTAATAAGCTATTCTTATAAATACAAATGAAGTTCCTTGTTTTCGGGAGATCAAAATTTACACCTACAGTGAGCAATTAGGATTCTTGATGTATATTCCGGGGTCACATAAGTGAAGTTTGTGTAGTCACCAGGGTGGGTCTGAGGAGATGAGATATTGTGATTGTGGTTGTATTCCGAGCTCGCACCGGTGAAGTTTGTGTAGTCTCCGGGGTGGGTCTGAGGAGTTGGGATACTTTTGATTTGCGATCAGTCAGTTACCCGATGATATGAGCATTGACTCTTTGTGAGTTGTGAACCAATGACCCGTTGTATGATGACTAGTTACATGACATCGATTCTTGGCTAAGTATTATTCTTGTGAGATTTAGGACAGTTGTATTTCTTTTCATACATAAATCGGGATTAATATTTAATTATCTACAATTTGAGACATATGGTATATACATGAAAGTTTCCTTGTTTGGATTATTTCACTTGACGTACTACATCTCTTGCTGTAGATTTTAAAGTATTAATTCCATCTATTATATGATCTTGTTGCTTGGATGGTTTCTGATCGCTACCTGCATGATCTTGTTACTTGGTTGATTTTTGGATTCTTCTGATTACTAGTATTCCAGTTGCACGCCTCTATCGTTATTACTATCACCACATGATCTATTTCTGTTTCTATTATCGCATTGACCACGCATATATTATCATTACTGTTATTGTATTTGTTCCTACCTTGGGGGATCTTGCCATGTGCTATACACGATGACGTACTCCTATTTTCTGGGTGTACGTCAGATTTAGGAGACAGACAGCCTCAGTTCGGAATCATACAGGAGCCAGAGGATTCTTAGCAGGGGTGCCTTGAAGAAGGATTCTTCCGTAGTAGTAGTTGGACATTAAAACTCTTTTACCATACTTTTTTTAGTTAATGATGGATTTAGTATTTTAACATTATTTTCTTTATGGACTATGTATTTCTTATTTCCTAGTTAGACTATTTTATAATAAGGGTATGTTGGACCCATATTTTATGTCTGGGATGATTTACCGTGATGATATGTCTATTCCTCATTCTGAGTTGTCTTTATATTCTTGCTATTGTGATCGGGGACCTATGACTTCGTATTGTATTAATTTCTAGACGCTTAGCGTATTAGATTGATAAGAAAAAAGGAAAGAAAATTGATAGTGTATATTTCTTCTCAATCTAATACGTCGCGGTCTTGTTCACGTTCTGATTCCCAGGTATTTTGGGAAGCGGGGCATAACAACACCCTATCATTTGTTGGTGTGGACTCCTAAGTATAATGTTGTCTTTTGACAGAAACGTCTTCATCTGGGGATGTAAAGTCTTGTTGGCATTCTTAAGAGTCGCACGTTTAGAAACACCCCCTTGTATGCGTGAAGTCTTAACGGGCTCCTTGGCTTCGATGCGTACCCCAGGCAGGCGGTGACAGGAATTCTTCCAAAATGTTAGGCCTCCTTGCCACTTTTTTGCATGTTGCACGAGCAGGTACATTAAGGTGTTCCGGTTTATTTGGACGTGGCAGAATACCTTTGAAAAACGATTAGCTTGATGGGAGAACTTGTACAACCCCCAGCCTGAAGAGCTGCTTGGGTTTTATTCACCAGATCCCAGCGTTCTTTCACCGGAACTTTGCATCGATCTTCATGCAGAGGACCAAGATGATCTGCCATCATGATCTTAAATTTTGAAAGGTCGAGGCTATCCTGAGGCTTCACCGATTGTACGGTAGCAGATGGACCCGGAATGGACATCGACGGAGGCGAAGAAGTGGCCGAGGTAGTATCTCCTTGTACGAGACATGAAGAGGTGATGTCTCTCTGCTTGTGAGACAGCTCGGGCTGTCTCGGCCACCAGAGACGCTAACTACTGTCTTCTGACTTGATTTTTGCACTATCTTGAACTTTGGTATCTAGACTTTGTGGCACTTTGGTGGGTCTTTAGGCACCTCTTCCTTCTTTAATTCTTGTGCATTTTGCACAAGAGCACGTGCGTGCATGACAAGTGTGTGATGCTTTTCAATACGCTCCTCGAGAGTTGAACGAGTCCTTTTAACACATACTCATTCATCGGTCGATGACTTGGAGGAAATGTCAGTAACTTGCCGTTGAGGTGGCTGGGTCACTTGATGCCTCCTTGATTTTAGATCCGTATAGTAGTAAATTCCATCAACTTGCTCTAAGGCCTTGGCGAGCTGACGTGAAGGATGTTGGCGTTGTCTCTGATGAGCCCTCTTCATCAGAGTTGGCGAACTTTGACCGATCAAGTCCTTAACTGGAGAGGAGTTGTCGTGAGCACAGCCTTTGGCCTTATTGATTGCTAGAGTAGTGTTGCGAGGGGAAGCCTCAGTAACCGTCGGGCGAGAGTCATCACCCTGATCTGTCATCAGAGTTGAAGACTGGAACACCTTCTTTGAAGATGAAATCTTCATGTACTTGCGGGATGAGGAAGATCTTAAGGAGGAGGATGAAAGGTATTCCTCAAACTTGGCTTGGTTGAACTCATACTCGACTGTTAAATCAACCGAGATCTTGATCTGTTGTGACACTCTAGTCTAGGTAGCGAGACCGTTGGCTCCCACTGTGGTCACCAGCGTGTTTACATCAGGAATTAGTTTCATTACAGTTTCTATTTTCAATTGTTTATCAATACAATGGAAACAAAAGTGTGAGCCTTTTTATAAGACTTCTCTTTACAAATAAAACAAAGATGAAAATTCCCTAGAAACACATGCATAAACTATTTATTAGTTGCTGCTTGCGTGAGATCTTTGCCGTGCTAGCGACGCTTTAGCCCATGGACAACCGATTCACAGATCCAGGTTGATCGTGAAGAAGGCTTGGTGTTCTTATTTTATTTTAGAAACAAGAATAGAAATGGATATCTAAGTGAGGTGAGATAAACACTCTTCCCGATATTAAATCAAGATCTGAATATTAAGGGAATGACGAAGGCCTTTGAGGATGCTCGAAATTGGTGAAGCATTCGCTCTTTATGATCAAAGTTTCCTTAAGTCTCGTCTCCCTCTTTGAAATTCATGGGTCTCTGCTCTTAAATCGTCAACACTTCTCCCTAAAAGTCTAGATCTCGTCCGTACGTCAGTAGCTCCAACCCTCATGCACAAGGGTGCTAGAGGGGTATTTATAGGCTTCAGAAGTCGTGCTTTTGGATAAGAATTCATAACCGATCGTTATTTGGGTGGATTTTCAGTAATGACTTTCTTATGTTTAAGGATGTTCCTAAAATGGAGCCAGTGGACAACACAAAACCTGAAAAAAATCATCTAAAAACGCGTTGTGAGGAGTCTGTATTTGCGAGACACCCTGTGTTGTCTTGGAGTGCGAGACACCTTAAGGTGTCTCGGCATCCGAGACACACTTTGGTGTATCGGATCTCAAGACAACTTTGGCTGTCTCACCATTTGTTAGACAGCTTCGAGTCTTGCCATTTTTTCATTTTGTCGCTTTGTTACTTCGTCGCTTCGTTGCTACTTTTGGGAATCGGATGATCCTCTCTGACTTAGATAATAATGTTCTTCGTCTTCTCTTCGTCTTGAGCTGTGTTCGGGAACCTGTATGCAATTTTTGATGCCTACACTTACACTTCATCATCAAATGTGATGTCGACGGAGAGGAGTTGATCAACAATCATGTTGAACTTACTGAGATGCGACGTGAAGGAGTATACTTCTGTCATCTGGAGGTTGAAGAGTATCTTAACGTGATGAACCTTGTTTGTAGCTGACGGTTGCTAATACATCTTTGCGAGCGCTTCCATAAGCCCCACAGTCGTCTTCTTCTTCGATATGTTATAGGTGACTGACTTTGTGAGTGACAACTGGATCTACGCTAGAACCTTCCGATCTAGTATTTCTCAGTCCTTGTCGGTCTCATCCTTCTTCTTTCCCTTAGTTTTTCTCATCAACGGACGGTAAAGATCCTTCTGGTACAGATAGTCATCCATCTGCGACTTCTAGTAGGTAAAGTCTGATCCGTCAAACTTCTCAATCTTTGATTTGCTTTCTTCTATCATAGTGATAGGCAAATCGGTAAGCGCACGGGCTTGTTGTAGCTATCAAGGTCGATCACACAGGGACTAGGGGTTAATTACCAAATTTCACGTTATTCGACTAACTAAACCGACAAGTAAACTAGAAGAGATTAAATTTGTGAGATTAAATAAAAGAAATAAAATAAACAACTAATCGGGTGGAATTCAATATAATGAAGGTCCAGGATTGGGTTTTCACCACATCTTCGGTGCTCAATGATGAATTATTTTAATTCTCGGTGTTGGTTTAAACTAGAAAGGGTGAATTAGCCTAAATTAATCTAAAGCCTCTTTTAATGTCTAAAGATCGTGTCTAATTAATCTCAATTAACCTACTTTCGTGGAATCAAGATTAAATTAAACTCATTAAGATTTATGCTAATCCAAATCAAATCCCTAAGGAATCTAGCCTACTTTCATGGTTCAAAATCCCCACTTAATTTCTAGAGGTCCGGTATTAATCTTTACCTTTCAGTCCTTCAATTAATTACCTATGATTGCTAATCCGGTGATCAAGTGAATCAACAAAATTAATTCACAATAAATTAAGTTTAAAGATTTAAACTTTCACCAAGAACCTATATTAATTCATCATCAATTACCAAAAAGTTGGGTTCTTTCCCGATCCTTGACAAAGAATCTACTCACACATGATTGGGATAAAAGAATACATCAAATAAATATGGAAATCAATCATAAGAAGAAATTAATAAAAGAGAGGAAAGAATTAACCCGTCTTTCAATTGAAATCTTTAAAATATAGACTTGCAATCCGATCTTGTACAAGAAATTTGTGTCTTCCTTCAATATTTGAACTCGTGTCTTCCTTCAATACTTGAACTCTCAAATAGATGCTAATTGATGGCTAAGAGAGCCCGAACAAAAGATCCTAAACCCTAAAGCTAAAAAATATATTTATAGGTCCGTAAAAAAATCTTGAAAAAGATAAGGTCTGAACCACGGGTGTGGTGGAATCTGTCTCACTCATTTCGTGCTTGTTCGTACAGTCTTTGGTATTTTAGCTATAACTTCTTTGTCCGACTTCAGAATAAAGTGATTCAAGTTGTATTGGAAAGTTGTTGAAGATATCTACAACGTTTATCTTTTGAGATTTTCCGTACTCGAACTGTATCATGGTTGAAATTCCAGTTGTTCATACTAGTGTATCCATTTCCTTCTCGAGCCATACATTCTAAATCTCGTTGTTGCTTCAAATTCTTGTTTAACTTCCAACAATTATCAAATCTTTCAATCTTGAGCCAACACCTGCATATAAGAACACAAATCACAACAGTATCCTGGATCTAAACACGAAATATACATCAAACACCTATAATTCATGCTTGAAACACACTAAGATAATGCATATTTTAGTGTTTAACAACTCCCCTAAGCTTAGACTTTTTCTTGTCCTCAAGCAAATAAACAATAAAAAATAAGAGGAGTGAAAGCCAAATACAGTAGGGATCACCCATGTATTAATCCTTTAACCAATATCAAATATAATACAAGACAGACACGTTTCATCGGGACTCAACAAAATAATTTCCAAAACTCTCACAAAATCACATTTCAAACATTACTTACGATCACAAGCGTCACAAGTCAAGGATAGCCATCCTCAAGTCAAAGTAGGAAAAAGTAATCCATGTAACTAGATACATTCCTGAAGCACTAAAATTGAGACATTCAGGTAGTTAAATTGGTAGACCTCACTTTAGGGTATGTGGACTCTCAATCTCTCATGTGTTTAAGGATAGGATTATGTCACTCAAAATTCTTCTGAATGGATGTATTCAATCCATAAGCTTGCATTTCATCTCAATTCTGCACTACTTCAAAAACTAATGCATGCAAAAAAAGAAATCATGAGGTCTTTTATTTGGTTGTAACGGGGCTAGGGTCAAAAGGGTAGGATAGATAGTTGGGATTGTAGCTGAAAGCCTATCACTAGTAGAGCGATAATTGCAAAAGATTAGATCTCCGAGTAAGATCAATGACATCTACACAAACTCCATTATCTATCAAAGAACTTCTTCTAACTACTCCCTTTAGTACGCCATAATGAATTCTTTCAACACCCACAATTACATACACATAAAGAGGACACTTTATTCATCTTTTTTTCGAAAAAAATTGAATTAAAATGAAAAGGAGAAAACCAAACACCTCCTTTCACACCCCCATGCTTCCATCACATTACTCATTTAATCCATTACATCAGAAATTATGCTCCACTAGCTTAGGCATGGGTAAGGAATACAATCGGGTTTAAAGGTTACATATGTGGGTTAAATCAACAAAAAATAGGCCCATAGGCTCAAAGGGGCTAATAAAATGGAATAATAGCGCATGATATACTATTTGGTTAATGTGGACTATGCACAAAAATGTGCCTCAATCACCTTTTATGCATACAAAAGTTATATGGGGCCTCAAATAGATTCAATGCAAGTTATAGTATCCTACAACATTGGAGAATATCACACAAGAAAATAAAATCATGAGTGGATATGTAATGTGTAGGCTATCTAAAAATCACAACAGATAGCTAATCCCCATCAAATACCGATAATGAAAGTTACAATTAGACGGCTTCCAAAAGGCTACAATTTGAAGACTTTCACGTAGATCGATGAAGGTTACAATCTGATGACATTTTAACAACTGATAAAAGTTCTAATCAATAGCCTTCACAATCAACATCGGGAGTTACAATCTGACGACTCTCATATTTTTAAGGTGCCAAGACGAAGATTACAAGATGACGGTCTTTGTAATGCTCTAGCAAAAGAGACTACAAATTAACGGTCTCTTCAAATCAAAACGTAGAGGTCATGCCCGTGTTCCAGAGTCAAAACGCAAAGGTCATGCCCAGCATTCTAGTCAAAACCGCAGAGGCCATCCCCAGTATTCAAGTTTAGACGCAGAGTTCGCGGACTCAAAACGTAGAGTTCATGAAGAGCCCAACTCTACATCCCAGGTCCAAAACGTTAAGTTCATCTCTGTGTCTCAACTCTGCGTTTTAAATTTATAACATTGTGCGAACACGGCATTTTCAGCCAAAAACAGGCCCAACTCTGCGTTTTAAGTCTAAAACGCAGAGTTCGGACCCAGAACATCCAGACTGGCGTTTGACTCATGCAAAGCATGAATTGAATTGTTTCAAAACTATTTTTCCCACGATTTAGGGAGCAGTTTAAGCGGGTGGTTACACCCGCCATTCAATCCTACTTAGGAGCAAATTAATGGGGGCAGTTACACCTCTTAATCCACTATAAATAGGCGTAAACTCAAATAAATTAGGATCCTTCAGGCCTTGGGTTTTGGCAGAAAAGAAGAGATCTTCGGTTGGCTTTTTTGGGGAAATACTGGAGCTTTGGAGATTGAAAACAGGAGCTTTCTTCATTCGGAGTTATCTAGAGTTCTTTAAAACTTACCACGTAAGTTCTCCACAGCGTCAAATCGTGAGGAGAAGATATCGTTCTAGTGAAGCAGGACGTTCAAATCATCAATGAGAAGCAAACTTGACGTGAGCATTCGAGGGAGGTATCTCATCGCCACCGTGAAGAACCCAGAATTAAACAAAGGGAAGAATTCAGATCAATTCTCTTCTCTTTTGTAATCAGAAAATCTAAATTGTAATTGAGATTGAGAGAGTTATAACCATTCTTTTTCTATGCAGTTAGAGAGAATAAAATCAAACACGGTTCTTTCATTTTCATTTCACAAATTTTCCACCAAATAAAAGATGACGACTCTGCTGGGAACTAGCTTCTCTGATGAAGAAGTGGTGGTGCAATCCGACATCAAGCTCACTGGAACGACAGTTGAAACTCTGATCATCAAGTTCGATCAAGCCAAGTATGAGGAATTACTCTTATTTGGATCCCTTAGCCCCAAGGCTATGTGCAAGATCCACAAAGTCTTCAAGGAGATTAAAGCTCTAATTGTTGCTCCTATGCCGAAGGAAACCCTCTCCTTTAGCCAAGATTGCTCGAATAGCCCCTCCTCCGAAGGAGTGGGCTCAGCTTATTCCAAACGCAGCCCTCAGTGGCATGTTGTACAATCAAACGCAGCCTTCAGGGGCACATTCCACAAACTGAATGCAACTCTCAGGAGTGCATTCCAGAACCAAAATGCAACTCTCAGGAGTACGTTTCAGGACTAAAACACAGATCTTAAGATTGCATTTCATCAGCAAAGCGAGACCCCCGAATACTCTATGTATCGTGGCTAGATTGAGGGGCGGATATAATAAGTTCATGGATTCAAGGTATCTCAACCAGATTTATTATGACGCCCCTGTGTTGAGTTGGTATAAATACTAATACCCTAACCCGACCCGAAACCCAATAGACCAAAACTAAAACCCGAACCTGGAAAACAAATTGACCGCTTGGGTTTCTGTTCGCTTGGCGGTCGACCGGATCGGTCGACCGCTGAGCTCGTTTTAGAGCTTCGGTCGATCGCGATGTTTGTTCGGTCGACCGCGGCGTTTGTTCGGTCGACTGTGGCGTTTGTTCGGTTGACCGCGACGTCTGGTCGGTCGACCGAGATGCCTAGCGGTCGACCACCAAGCTCGTGTCAGAGTTCGATCGACCGGATCAGTCGACCGCCGAACCCTCTGTAGTATTTTTCAAGTTTTGGTGTATTTGAGTATTTTTACTCATATTCGGGGGTTTGTTTGGATTATCTGACCTGGGTTATTAGTCCCACTATGTGTCCATGCATGATAGATGACATGGGGTATAAATTTGAGACTTATATGCTGATTTAGTGGTGAGATTGATAAGTGGTTTTCACTACATGTATCATAGCGATATCTGAATATTTTCCATAGTCCTCGTGTTGGACTATAATCCATAGAAGTCCTCGTGTTGGACTATAATCCCTCTCAGTCCTCGTGTTGGACAATTGCCGCTTATTCCATGAGATTGAAAACTGAAATATATGTTTCCTGTTTCGGATATAGTTCTTAACCCTGCATGTGACTATTATACAGCAGTTCACGACATGATAATTATGTAGATTTGGTATTGACACTTATGTAGATTTAGACATGATATTCATGCAAGTAATGACATGATATTCATGTTAGCTATGTCACAGCACTGTAATTATGCCCTGGTGTTTGTTGTTTTTCTTCTATTATTATTACTGTATTAGAACCTTAGGTTAAGTATTTAGGAGTTTATAAATTTGAGATATAAGGTATATACATGAGGGTTTCCTTGTTTGGATTATTTCGCTCGACGTACCTATCCTCGTGTTGTAAACTTCTAAATACTAAAACCCTCTTCAGTGAGATCAATGATTTTAGATCTATTATATATTATCTGTATTTTCCTATACAACGAGCCCTTTTCCCTTGGGGTTGGTTGTGATGTTACTCACTAGCGCTTTGATGATCGTTGTCCCTCCCCCTTTTCAGGTCACGAGCCAAGAGCATGGAGTGTCGCAGGTTGATAGCGGACCACTTTAGTGTTCAGCTTTACTTTCTAGCTATGTATTATTTTTCTTTGGGCTCCAGTGTAGTGTGGTTAGACATTTGAGGGTATTATTCTAGAATTTGTAAAGGCTAAGTGCCTTATTCATTCTTGTCAGATATTTGTATTTGAGACTTATTGACTACTCCGGTTTATTTATTCAGTCATTGACTATATACTTCCATTTGATGGATGATGAGATGTTTATTTGATCACTATCATTTCATCAGCCCTTCGTGTATTATCTTTTACTTGCTTTTGTACCTACACCTGTTATTGATTCTATTAGATAGATGTTAATTGTGATGGTGAAACATGTTACTGCACGGTGTGGTGCATGGTAGGTTTGACATTTCTTGGTTTCACCTTGGACTGCAGCCTTGTGTGAACCCAGGGGCGTCACATTTATGTTCATCAGGAGCCAGTCCTGTCCAATTATGGACTGGGGGTTCTAATTCAAACCTCGTGATCAGCGAGTAACTCTTCTTGAGTCTTTGTAATAGATTTTGAGAGTGTTCATATCGAGAGAAAGACTGATGAAACAAGTCATTCGTTCATTCCATGTGAACGACTGATTCCTACGGTCCTCTCGGGATGTCACTGCTGCTCATATGCGGCCAAAACATTGGTATTCGAGCAATTAACGAACGTTGCCTTGCCCAACCAATGATGACGTTTGCACAAGAAGAAATATCCAGAGACCGAGTATCCTAGAGTCGCTATCAATGTGATCGGCAGAGGAAAAGCCTTAGGTCCTAGTCCCGATGACTCTGAGACAAGTCGTTTACCAACCGTCTGAGAATTCACTAACGAGTTTGAAGGGGTCTACCGACACACTCGGACTCAGACAGGAGCTATTCCTCTGGTTAACTATTAAAGATTAGCTAAAGGAACCAATTCTGATGATGAACACTCAGCCATTGTGGAGTCCGAATCATCCAGCTCTTTTGTTGAACATGAGAGCTCCTCCTATATGATGGGAAACCATGAAGATCTGGCGAGGAGAATTGCTGAGCAGGAGGCCATGCTCCAAGCACAGCAGGAAACCATCAATCAAATTTGGGATATGATGGCTTAGATCATTGTAAATAGAGCCAATTTCCAGAAAGCTGAGTCGCAACCTCAGCCGGAACCCTCCCGGAAAGGAGGATCATCCATATCAAAGGGGAAACAAAGAGTGAATGAGATTGCCGAGCAAGAAACTCATCACGTAGAATCATCCCCCAAAGAAGAGACTGAGAACAAGCAAAATCTACAGTCTGCCAATATAAAAGAATTAGAAGCCCGCCTTAATGTCATTGCTAATAGAAGCAAGCTCCAAGATGAGAGAGTTGCCAGGTCCTATCCTACCGAATAGGATGCAGCCCCTTATCCTCCAAAATTTGAGGTCCTGACGCTATAAACTTTTGAAGGTACAGGATCACCGAACTAATAAATCTATCATTTTAAGTCACAGACTAGGAATGTGATATCAAACGACACCATACTAGCTCGATTGTTCATTGGCACCCTCAAGGGAGTTGCCTTTGAATGGTTCAGGAAACTGCATGCCGGATATATCCAAAAGTGGGCAGATCTGGACAGACTCTTCCTATCAAGATTCTTTGAAGAGGGTACAGAAGTCTCCATCCATATCCTTCTCACCACTAAGAAGAAGAAGAGGGAGTCTGACAAAGCCTTCGTCAAGAGGTTCCAAAACATGGCTCTTTGATATTCATCGGGTATGACACAGTCTACCTTAGTGGAGACCTGTCGACACAACTTACAAACCGACCTTCTAGTACAAATGAGGGTTGTAGAATGCCGTTCATAGAGACAACTAATTTCTCAAGGCAAACAGGCTCAAAAGGTTATTGCCAGGATCAAAGCTAAAGAATAAAGTAGGCAGAATCAACCTGAGCAATCGGACCAAGTCCGATCTTCTCAGTCGAAGGGGAAGATACTATAGACACTGAAACCAATCCTCGTTAGTAGGATGGCAGGTCCAACAACTATCACGTTAACAGTTACCTCTGATAGTCAAACTCGTTAGATAGTGGCCTACTAGGTGATATGCCATGTCTACCCCCCTTTTTCCCCTCTGCACTTGTTCAAGACTAGGGGTTGGTTTATTTGTAGTTCATTCGATTATGAGTAATAAAATTTTTGAGTTGTCATGTTCAATAGAATACTTCTGTTAACCACGAAATCCGCCAAAACTATCAAGTTAACAATACACCTCTGATAGTACATTTTCTCCAAATTTCCCTATCAATCCTCCTCAAGTAGGATGACAGGTCCACCAAAACTATCACGTTAATGATCACCTCTGATAGTCCATTTTTCTCAAGTTCCCCCACCAATCCTCTTCAAGTAGGATGGCGGATCCACTAAAACTATCACATTAATGATCATATCTGATAATCTATTTTCTCCTAATTCCACCACTAATCCTCTTCAAGTAGGATGGCGGGTCCACCAAAACTATCACATTAATGATCACCTCTGATAGTCCATTTTCCTCAAATTCCCCCACCAATCCTCTTTAAGTAGGATGGCGGGTCCACCAAAACTATCATGTTAATGATCACCTCTGATAGTCTATTTTCTCCAAATTCCCCCAACAATCCTCTTCAGTAGGATGGTAGGTCTATCAAAACTGTCACGTTAATAGTTACCTCTGATAGTCAAACTTGTCAGATAGTAGCCTACCAGGTGATGGGCCTTTATTCCGACTTGATGGATAGTGGCCCACAAGACAATATGCCATGTCTATCCCTCTTTTTCTTCCCCTGCTACGTCTTAATAAAGACTGGGGGTTGGTTACTAGGAATCCACTAGATTAAGAGTAACGAATCTTTCACATCGTCAAGTTAATATTATACTTCTGACGATCATCACCCATACGAAGTATGAATTTAGTTTACATCACTCCTTATTGGTCACGTTAACAATACACCTTGGACAATCAACTTATCAATCCTCTTCAATAGGATGATATGCCCTCAAAATTGCTCAAGTTACAATCTTTCCTTGTAAGATGCTAAGTCTTTAAAATCATGTTCAAATCACAAGTACAAATTCCTGTCACGTTAATATCATACCTCTAACAAATTCACTTATCAATCGCCTTCAATAGGATGATAAGTCCACAAAGTTACTCCAATCGCAACACAAATCTTGTCACGTTAACATCATACCTCTGACAAATCAACTTATCAATCCTCTTCAATAGGATGATAAGTCCACAAAGTTGCTTCGATCGCAATAAATTCCTATCACGTTAATATCACACCTTTGACAAATCAACTTATCAATCATCTTTAATAGGATGATAAGTCCATAAAGTTGCTCTGATCATAACAAATTCTCATCATGTTAACACCAAACCTACGACAATTAACTTATCGACTCTCATCAATAGAACGATAGGTCCTCAAGATTGCTATGATCGTAACAAATTCTTATCACATTAATCCCACACCTCTGACAAAATCCACTTATCGACTCTCCCTGATAGAGCGATAGGTCCTCAAAATTATCCTGATCGCAATATTCTTCCTGTCACGTTAATATCACACCTCTGACAAAATTAATTTATCGACTCTCTTCAAAAGAGCGATAGGTCCACATACCCATCAAGTTAATATCACACATCTGACGACCAAATCAACCTATCGACTCTTTTTAATAGAGCGATAGGCCTATAAAATACTGTTAGGTTAACATCACACCTCTAACAGTCAAACCCTCCCCAATGAACTTGTTAATCCTTTTTTAATAAGATTAGCAAGTTTTCATTATAAAATCGGTCACGCCCCGTTTCCCAAAATACTGGGGAATCAGAATGTGAACAAGCACGCAATGTATTAGATTGAGAAGAAATATACACTACTATTTTTTTATTTTTATTTTCTTCTTAATCTAATACGCTAAGCGTCAAATACATAAATCTCAATCATCGGTCCACGATCACAATAGTAAGAATATAAAGACAATCAAGAATAAGAAATAAACATATCATCAAGCAGATCATCACATACATAAAAATATGAGTCTAACGTACCATTATTACAAAAACGGTCAAACTAGGAATAAAAATACATAGTCTATGATAAAAGAAAATACTGATAAAATAACTGAATCCATCATCAAACTAAGAAAAATACTATAAAAGAGTTCTAGTATTCATCAGCTACTATAGAAAAGAAAACACGTCTAGGCTTTAGTTTGTTCTTCCACTCCATCGGAAGGACACTTTGGCTGGGCATAAACCGGCTCTACTACATCATCGAACTAGACCTGTTTGTCTCCTAAGTCTGACGCACACCAGAGAAAACATGTATACGTCTGCGTGCATGGCACATGACAAGATCTCACATGAACAAATAAAATGGTCTAATAACTCATGCTATGACAATAATAATACTAACAGGAAGGACAAGGATACATACAACTGGAAATCTAATAAGTCAAAAAGTAATCCTATACTAAACATGATAACATACAACCAAATACATACAGTAACCGGGTCGAGTACTAACCATCCTAAAACTCACAAGTCCACATCCCATACAGAGCTAATGCTTCTATCATCGGATAACTGGCTGTTCACAAATCCCCTACGTGCACCCAATACACCGCTACACTAGATCGGTCAGAAAGCTACATGCAATCCGATTTCAACCTGGTTCAAACTCAAGCTAAACTCAGGTGAATATCAAATTCACGGACCAAAGTGACTACACTGGCTTCACTTTGACCCAACAAACTAACCCCAAGCTATACTGGATCATGGGGCGAGCCTAGAAGATACATCAATAGCTATATCCAATCACATGAACACTGACTTTCACATCCCAACTCTTCTCATTTTTCTAAGTTACCCATAATCCTCATTAAAACTCGGGTTCACCACCAAAACTTAGTCAACACACTCACACATGTCACTAGGTCTGTTCATGACGCATAAGACCACTAAGTCATGAACTACTAAGGTTCTCAATCTCTACAAGAGGTAATAAATAAAACTAATTATATACAATGATAACATGGCATATCGAACATGATTAAGGAAGTTCATAAGGCATGAGTAATAACTACGAAATACAGAATGCATGAACAGAGTCTACACAACATAAATACACACGTAAATAGACTTCATTAATATCTTACTACTGGGGTGTCCAAACTTCTCATGCAAGCTATCCGTAATTAAATATCCTCTAATATAATAATATGGAAAAAGAAAACTGGAAACCGACGTTGTTTTGCAAATGAAATATCGCGCTCTACGACTACCGGTTACACGTTCTTAATTAATAAAAATTTCTATTTCCAATAATTAATTTCTAAAACTATTTCTCATCATAATTATTATAAAATAATCATTTTAAATGTAGTTATAATATATACATTTTTCATTGATTGTTTTCCGGTAATACTTCACAAATTCTAATTATAACACTTAACTTGTAAGTTCATGTCCGTAATTTCTTTAAAAAAATACAATTAACAACACTATTAATCTAATTTCTACTCGTGCACTCGTCATTTCATGCTTGTCAACTTTTAGGCATAAGCTAGTATTACACATCATCATTCCATGCAGATATTCAAATATGCACATTAATCACTATAATGATATTAATCAAAATACTATATCTAACTAAGATAATTAATAATAAAAATTATAAAAGTATACTAATTAAGGGGCAAGATCTTACCTCGGCGCGTCGAACAAATCGAGTTGGCGGCGCGGGTCAGATTCGACGTGGGGGCACGGCGTCGGGAAGAGCTCCGGCGAGGGGCAGCGGCAATGCGGTTGCGGCGAACTCGGTTGGCGTCGGTCAGTTGAGGTCGACGGAAAAGAACCAGAGACAAGGGAGAGGGGAGCGGTTGTCAGAGGGGCTGCTACAAGGGTTCGTGGGGGCTGCCTTGGTGACGCTAAATGGGCGACGGCGGAGTGTGGGACAGGCCGCGGTGGTGTTCGAGGAGGCGTAGTGGGCACTGGGGTGAGATCTGGTGGAGGAGAGGGGAAGGGGTTGCTAGAGCAGCGGCCTGGTGGTTTGTTGGCGTGCAGCGGGTCGGCGGCTGCATTGGGAAGCGTAAACAAGGGAGGAGGTGTTGAGGAGGTGGTGATGGACGAAGACGCGACTGCGCTGGTGGGGCGAAGGCCAAGGCGGTGGAGTAGGCATCTAAAAATACATATAGGTGTCCGCATACAGCTCGAGTCAGAGAGAAGATGACGAACGTCATTATCCAAATCTGGGAGGATTATCTGATGCCGACAAGTGCATGAACCAGAATGGTGAACCAACTATGTATCGTACGCTCACCGGCCACCTCTAATTGACTGTCACACCTGTCGGTCAGCCCGCACGCATCTGTTAGCTCGCGTACGTCAGTCAACCACAAGTGACCAGACGTACTTTTCAGTCAGCTCGCGCGTGTCAGTCAGATCCAAAGTTCCCAACGCGCTTGTCGGTCAGATCCAAAGTGCTCGACACGCTTGTCGATCAGATCCAAATTGCCCACTATACTTGTCGGTCAGATCCAAAGTGCCCGACGCGCTTGTCGGTTAGATCCAAAATGCCCAACGTTCTTGTTGGTCAGATCCAAAGTGCTCGACGTGCTTGTCGGTCAGATCCAAAGTGCCCAACGCGTATGTCGATCAGTTTCAAGTATCGTAAATAAGCTAACGAGCGTATCAAGCAAGTTAATGATGCGTGCAAGTTAACAAGACGATCAAATATGCAAAACGATAGAAAATACAAGTCCCAAAAAGTTGCAAAGTGCCAAAAAGAAAAAAAAGAAGTTCAGTTAAGGCGGCTGACCCGCACCAACGCGGGACGGCACTGGCCGACCAGCGCCGGCGCGGGTCGGATCTGGCCGACCCGTGCCAGTGCGGATCAGACTCGGCTAACCCGCACCCCTGCGGGTCAGCGTGGCCTGTTTCACGCGCCAACTGCCAAAAAATGCATTTTTTTTATATTTTCTCGGGATTTGTTCATTCTAGAGCTTCCCAACTGATTGGATATCATCCATAAACGTATTTAGGTTGTTGTCAACTGAAGATAAGGTCAAATCACCCATTCTTATCTGAAACCCCCCAACCGAAGCTTATAAATACAAGCCTAGGGGCTCATTTCACGGGGCGGTTTATTATTAAGAGGAGGAGGTGCTACCAAGTTAGAGAGCAAGGGAGCACAAATTTCAATGGAGGTTAAATGATCTCGGCGAAGTTCTTTAGTATAAAGAGGGAGAGTTCGACAGATCTAAAGCCCCGTCCGTCCATTCCTCGAGATTAGGCTTGGTCTTAATCTCGAGAAGAGCTACTAATTTCGCTTAGTCGATTTCAGAGCTTCAAGCGAATACTTCCTTGGTGAAGTAGGAGCTCTGTTAATTTTCTGTCAACCGGATCTGATCCGCGACGGTCCACGGATATCAACGTCCCCGGCACAGACAAAGATCCCACGCAAAACAAAGACTAATAAATAGGATCTATGTGTAGTTTGACAAGAGTTGTAATCTTTTATTTTCATTGTAAAGAAGATTATAAAAAGATCAATTTTTTATTCATTTGAGTTTATTGTAAGTAACGATTAAAGTTGTAATAGATTTAAGGCAATGAAAACATCAACTTTTGATCCAAACATGCTGGCGACCACAGTGGGAGCCAACAGCCTTTCTGTAAAGGCTGATGTATCACAACCTTAGATCCGAATCCCGGTTGACGTATAGGTTGAGTACGAGTTCGACCAAGCCAAGTTTGAGGAATATGTGTCATCCTCCTTCTTAAGATACACCGCCTCTCACAAGCGTAAGAAGATCAACACCCTCGTTGCAGCTGTAATCACTCCTTGTAATGCCCCTCCGGCCTCCAACGCAGTAGGATCTATAGATCTGGTCTCATACTCAATCAAGGAGATAACCGATGGAGGCGCGCCCACTTTATCAAAAAGAGATCGCCAAAGGTAGCGCCAACGCCTTGCGTGCCAATTCGCTAAGGCTTTAGAGGCAGTGAACGGGATCTTTTACAAGACAGGTCTGAAATTCAGGGAACACCAAGCGCCCCAACAGCGAGCAAACGCCCCCTCCTCCAAATCATCAACAAGTGAATGGATCCAAGTCAAAAGGATCCGTTCAACTCTTGAGGAACGAATCCAGAAGTGTCGCGCACAGCTTGCGCATGCACAAATTCTTATACAAAAGGCACAAAAGATGCAGAAGAATGATATAGCCAAGAAACAACTATATCAAACTTGGAGGCTAAAGTACGAAACAGTGGCTAAAAAGATTAAAAAAACGTGAGTCACTTAAGTCTGACCCTCCCAGCCACGGGTCACTCAAGTCTGACCTGTCAAGCCCACGGGCCACTCAAGTTTGACCCTCCCAGCCGTAGGTCACTCAAGTCTAACTCGCCAAGCCGCGGGTCACTCAGGTCTGACCCTTCCAGTCGCGGGTCACTCAAGTCTTACCCTCTAAGCCGCGGATCAGTTAAGTCTGACCCTCCAAGCCACGGATCAGTCAAGTCTGACCCTCCAAGCCATGGGTCCCTCAAGTCTGACCCTTCCAACCGTGGGTCACCAAGGTCTCACCCGCGCCAGGGCCAAGATAGGAGACATTATGCACCTGTTTTTCTGATTCTATCGAGTTCTGCTCCTACTTCAATTGATCTCGAACCTCCGATAGAGTCCCGCGACAGCATGGATTTGTCTTGATTCAAGATGAGGATGGTGGATCGCCTAGGTCCTTTGCATAAGGATCAAGGCAAAGTTCTGATTGAAGAACGCTTGGGTCTAGTGACTGAATCCTGAGCAACTACTCAAGCTGGGGGTCATACGCGCCCTCGCAACAAGTCAGAGCCTTTCTATAATGGGAAAACTCCTGTAACTGACCGCCTCAGACTGCGAGCTATTGTCCAAGAGCCTGTTAAGGTCCCACGCTCCCGGGAGTATGTCTCCAAACGTGTAACTCTTGAGAATGCCAACAAGGTAGCAAACCTCCAGAAGGAAACGTTTTCGTCTGACGGTGATGACGTTATACCTGGGAAGTCATGCCAACACACGATGGGTTGCTCCGGTCATCAGACCAATGAGTTTTACTATCAGGATGGGGGTATGAACAAGCCTTGGAAAAGGAGTAACCGAGAAGCAAACTCTCATTGTCTGTGTGCTAAAATTATCTGGGCAGTATTATCTGCATGTAGCTGCCCCAAGACCACTCCATAGAGGGTCTCGGTATTCTGAAGGCTTTCCTCTGAAGTGTCAAAGTCCAAACTAAAGTGTCTCCGTAAGAAATCATCGGCCGTTCAAGGTGACAAACTTTCAGAAGTCATAATTAACATGGCTGATAAGGAAAAGTCAGCTCGACCTTCTAGTTCTCACCCGCTTATATCGCATCGTCTAACCCGGTTGTAATCATGAACAATTAGACAAAAGGGATTATCAGAGAATGCAGAGAGGATTATCCTCAGATGCCAACTCTGCAATCGCTTCCGACAAAACGGTATCCAGTCCGGGATAATCCCACGAAGTGTTTATGATTAACACCGAGCAAGTGGTCAAAATCATCGAGGATGCCTTGGCTAAGCAAAAATGAAAACTTCAAGTTCGAAATGGAAATGACTATGCTACAGATGAGGGAAGAGCATGACCAAGAGATCCGAGCCTTGTCGAATGAGATAGGTGAATCCAGCCGTCGCAATAATGTTAGTCAAGCAGCTAGTGATTCAGATGTGTATGAACACCTTAATGCTGATAACCCTCTCGTTGGACAGAACGCTGGGGGTGGCCCCACCAAAGATAAAAACGCTTAGGGTGGTCCCACCGAAGATGATAATACCGAGGGTGGTCACTTTGTTCCTCTCAGAAATCATCTAAAGCATGATATAGACGAGGATAAGAAGATGAAAGATCTCGAGAGCAAAATCAACGCTCTAATGTTTGCTCTAGAGGTGAAGAAAATCGGTATTCCGTGTCCTTACCCAAGAGAGTAGGACTTAATAGCATACCTGGTGAAGTTTAACCTGATCAAGTTTACGCCATTCGACGGGAAGGGTTTGCCCACTCAGCATCTGATCTACTTCAAGTCTTACTTAGGCATGATCTCTGGCAATGAGGCATTGATGGTCCGATCATTCGTAGGCACCCTTCATGGGCCCGCCTTCGATTGGTACCGTCATCTCAAGCCTGAAAGCATTAACAGCTAGGAAGACCTAGACAGCTTATTCCTCGCTCACTTCTTTGATGACGATGCCGAGGTGTCAATCAGGACACTCTTTGATGAGAAATAAGAAGACGATTAGACGGTCGACGACTTCATCAAGTACTTCCAGAATAAGACGATGAACTGCCGAGATCCGATCACAAAGGACTTCATCCTCCAAACCTGTCATAACAACCTCTCTTTGGATGTATTAGAAGTTATGGGAGTAGCATCGTCCAGCATTTAGAAAGAGTTGAAGATGTATGGAGAGCAGGCCGAACGCTTCCTCAGAAGGAAGCAAGCCGAGAGAAGCCAACCGACGGCTAACCCTTCGAGCTCAAACCTCGCCTCCCACGATAAAGGGAAGTCCCCTACAACTGTGATAGCTACTAATCAGATGTCACAGCAGCAATCTCAGAGATAGCAAAAGACTTCGGATCCGAGACTCCCAAAAGAGTACTCCTTCAAGGACAAAAATATTCTAGCCATCTTCGAGTCCCTCCTCAAAAATAACAAGATCAAGCTACCACCTATTGCAAATCAGGAGGAAGCTAACAATACTTCGGATCTGAAGTACTGTGTGTATCACAGGAGGATCCTTCATCCCACCAAGGCTTGCTTCACTCTCAAGAATAGCATCCAAACCTTGGTTGAAGCTGGTGTCATAACTCTAAATTAAGCCGAATGAACACTTTGAAGAGTATACGAGTATAAATTGCTTCTTAATACTCCAACAAGTATACGAGTCTAAACTATTTCCTAATTTTAACGGGAAGTTCCTAGAAGAATATCGTATGTGATATTTTTAAGGATAACCCGATCATTCAGCTGAGTATAATGTTAGACCCAGTATCACAAAGAAAGCTGGGGCTGGATGTAACGGGAAGTTCTTGAAAGAATGTTATATGTTGCATTCTTAGGGATAACCCGATCGCTACAAAAATAGGATGAATAAGAAACTCCCACTTAGACTCTAAATGCCGGGAGCAATTCCACCAGCTTCCGAGCACTCTTTTGCTGAGATGAGAGTTCATCACATCGTTGGATCAATCTTTCCTCATAAAAAACTCTCACTGGTATTGACAATTCATAGTTCTCCACTATAAAGTCCCTCACTGATCAAATTAATTGATAGTGGGTCCACTAAAATTCTTTCTAGTTTAATCCATTCAAACTCACACTGTGTCTGTGCACTCAACACTCCCATTGTTAGAGTTCGGGCATAGTACTCGGAATTTTAATTTCCGGATCATTGATAATTGTCAAACCTCTCCGTGTTAAGTATTTATCACTTAATACCAGGAACTCCCTTTGAGTGATTTGTACGAATCAACGCTCCCACTGTAATTTGTGCTCCGACTCTCGTTGTTCGTTTGGTCAAACCTTCCTATGTTAGACCCTAGAGGGGGGTGATTAGGGTCTTATGCTAATCTAATCTGATTTAAATGCTAATTAAAAATTAATTAACAAGTTATCCTAGCAAGTATAAAATACAACAAGATATGTAAGCTAGGATAAGTAATATGAACAACAAAGAGATATATCCTATATGATAAAAATATATGCAA
This sequence comes from Asparagus kiusianus, assembly GCA_022839385.1. Classification (NCBI taxonomy): domain Eukaryota; kingdom Viridiplantae; phylum Streptophyta; class Magnoliopsida; order Asparagales; family Asparagaceae; genus Asparagus; species Asparagus kiusianus. The sequence goes on from BQKN01000260.1 coordinate 267,912, forward strand.
GGATATATAAACTAGCACAAGATGATATATCCTACAAAGGAGATATACAATATGATATATGCAAGGATATGAAACTAACACAAGGGTAAACAATCTAAACAAGATAGTGGATGAAATCAATGAGCAATGCACAATTGGCGATATAAGATAAATACAAAAACAAATACACCAAAGACAAACTCAAACAAGCAATATGATCACGGAGTTCGGACCTTCCGTCCTACGTCTCCGCTCCCCACTCCCGGGGAGAAATCCACTATCACAACCGGGTTTTCTATGCTCACCCGAATAACATTTACACCTCATAGTGTCGGTTTTCAACGCTCACCGATCAACGTCACTCCTCACACTCGGTTTTCTAGTTCACTGAAAACATCACAACACACTAGGTTTTCTAGCTCACCGAAAACCTTACAATCTCACAATGTAACAAATATAAATTTGTTCTCTACAATAGATGAGAACTCAATTAAGCACAACTCAATGTTACAATCTCTCACAACCCTAATATACTATGTATGCAAATACAATAAGCTCAAGTGGGTGTGTGTAACAATGAGATAAAATTAAATCTAAACTCAATATAAAACTAGCTTTAATAGAAATGATAATCAACAAATAATTATAAATAAAAGCTAGAGTTGAGTTTAGAAAAACTTCTCTAGATCAAGATGGAGAGATGGAGATTTGAACCCAAACAAGAAGATAATCTCCTCCACTTGTGAAAGCTAAAACAGCTTTAAACCAAACCCTTAAACAAGCTTAAAACAAACTTAAACTCTTTTTAAAACTCTTTAAAACATTCTCTTAGGTTGTTTTTGAGAACTGAGATCAAAGAGGCTATTTATAGCCTCCAAAATCTCAACCAAAAACCCCCAAGCAAAAGACAAAAATAGCCCCAGCAACGGTAACAAAAATAGCCGTTAGGAAGAGAGCTGACAGCGGTGGTCGACCGAAAAAATCCGCGGTCGACCGCGATGCAGATCCCAGACTGGGAATCGAGCAGAGACTTCTTTGGTCGACCGCACCGGTCGACCGATGGAAATATCGAGCTCTCGGTCAATCGCGGCGGTCGACCGACAAACTCTCTGCTATCCAGAAACAAATGAACAATTGAGCGGTCGACCGGTGCGGTCGACCGAAAACTGATATTACAGAAAAATAGGTTTTAGAGCTGATTTTTGAGACTTTAGAAAATATGTTAAAAATAACAAATGAAGTCCAAAAATAATGAAACTATGGGAAATGTATATAAACATGTAAATGAACATGTTAGAAAAAGAATTTTCCGAATTGCATTTCCCATTTGTGAAAAATTATCATTTTGCAAAATAGTCCAAAACACGAAAATATAAACATGTGAATTTTGACATTTTGGCTAAACCATGTTTTGAAACTTTGCACAATGATTATATAGACTTAATAAATATGTATATGATTATTGTTAAGTCCAAAAACTAAGAATATAATATTTTCATAAAATTGCATATTCTATGTAATAAATACCAAAACACAATAGTAAATATGAAACATGTGATTTCATATTTATAAACATGAAAACCAAAACTTGTATGTATATATATAACTATATATATACAAAACCAAAACGTGTATGTGTGAATATGATTGAGCTTAAAGTACTAACACACATAATATAAACTCCTAAACTAAATTACCCAAGCTAGATCTTGATCTTCAATAAGCTCTTCTTGGTAATCTTGCGGGTGAAGCTTGAACTTGATCTTTAACTTTGAATTGTAAGGCTTCACTCCACTATTCCGCCAACCTCCATTGGATATCATCGTTGTAGCGCATATTCCATCCAACCTCCAACTTGTTGTTTGTCTATAATAAATAGAAATATACCAACACTAGACAAACAACATTAGTGGTAAATTATTTGTTAAACATCATCAAAACAAAGAGGCCAACAATCTCCCCCTTTTTGATGGTGACAAACAATTTACAAAAAGGATATATGCATGAAAGGAAATGAATATATAAGTTATAATTCACATGCATATAAACAAGGAAATGTATACTCACAAAATTTCTCCCCCTTTGACAACATCAAAAAGGGGACAAAAGGATAAAGAGAGCGAAAGCTCCCCTTACATATAAGCATGGGTGAGTATAAAACAAGTATGTATATATATAGGGATTGCTCCCCCTATCAAAATGCCTCATGAATGTATGAAATGAAGGCCTAGGCATACATATGTGAACAAGCATAAATGCTAAACACAACTCACATACAAAAAGATAATGAGAACATATATAAATATATCAATATGAAAATAGTGTCTCATATAAAAACTCATGTATATAAAAGTAGATTTATGAAGTCAAAAGAAAAGGAACATGAAAATCATACAAAAAGTTTTCAAATGAAAACAAATCAACCAAAAGAAATCATAAATCAAAGTTTTAAGTCCAAAAACAATGTTTGATCAAAAAGGAAAATTTTCTTTGTATAATTTGATCAAACCATTCGTAGAATACATTATAAGGCACGAATAGATGATCCATGAGCACAAACATATAAATATCATCATATAAGTAAAATATAATGAATTCAAAGCAACTATTCAAAACAAAATCTTTGACAAAAGAATTTTAAGAGAGGCAACAATATATCAAGCTCTTAAGCTTGTATCAACCCTTATAAACATTTTGGCACCCGGTGAACAAGATTTGGGAATAAATACCCAATAAATCCGGAGGGTTATATAAACATAGTCCTCTCATCAAAACAAAATTAATAATCATGAAAATAAAAGAATTTGATCAAAGAAAATTTGTTTTCATAAAAAGTTTCAAAGCATAATTTTCAAAACCAAGAAAAAAAATTAAAACCATTAAAATTCTTTGTTTAAAAATCAAATTTGTATTGGTACCCAAGAATTCTTGGTACCAAAAGATTTAGGGACATGACCCCTATCAATTAAGCTTAAAGCCCTT
>BQKN01000260.1:300872-318111 GCA_022839385.1 Asparagus kiusianus
ATTTGTTCAGAGAGAATTGTAATTTTTATTTCTTTATTTTGATCTTCATTGTAACCGGCTCTTATAAAAAGACCGGATCTTTGTAAACGCATAAAGTTGTTATCAAAGTTGTAATGAAATCATCTATGAAGAAGAACACAATTTTCCACGCGAACAGTGGAACTATTCAAGAACATGATTTTTCTAAGGTTTAGGGTGCCACGGACGATAATCAGTGATGGCGGTTCACACTTCATAGAAAGAAAATTTGAAGCTCTCTTAAGACAATATAGGGTCACTTATAAGGTTGCCACACCATGCAATTCTCAAACTAGTGGTCAAATGGAGGTTTCGAATCATGAAATTAAGAGTATTTTGAAGAAAACAGTTAATCGTTTAAGAAAGGATTGGTCTATGAAACTCCCAGATGTCTTATCGGCCTATCAAACTACCTACAACACACCCATAGGCATAACACCGTTCAAGTTGGTATATGGAAAATAGTGTCATCTCCCAATTGAGTTAGAGCATAACGCGTATTAGGCTATCAAGCTGCTAATTTTATATGAAGACCGCATGTGAGAAAAGAAAGCTTCAACTTCATGAGCTAGATGAGCTATGATTAGATTCCTATGAGAATGCTCGCATTTATAAAGAAAGGACTAAACGATGGCACGATAAGAATATCATTCGAAGATTAATCAAGGAGATATGGTGCTACTTTTCAACTCTCGTTTGAAGCTTTTTTCGAGCAAGCTCAAGTCTAGGTGGTCCGGACCTTTTTAAGTCCATGAGGTCTTTCCTAGTGGAGTTGTTGAAGTTTGGAGTGAAATAATAGGATCTTTCAAGGTGAATGGGCAATGATTGAAGCACTACATAGTAAGGGTACAAAATGAGAAAGGGGTCACTTATACGCTTTCTGATCCCCCTTCATCAAAGAATTGAGTGCAAAAAGGGGTCGAGCTCATGACCATAACGAGTGCTTCTTGGAGGCAACCCAAGTTTTCCTCATTTCTCGTTCTTTTATTTTACCTTAATTTTTGACTTTAATTTCATTTATTATTTTTATAGGCAATTGGATCGGTACAAATTTAACTTATAATAATTTTAATCATGTAGTTACGAAGAAGGGAAGACATGGCATAAAAAATGAATGAGGGTCGTCGAATATACCACACCTACCTGCAGAAAAAGAGTTAAAAAATAGGATGGCAGATTCTGCCACACCCAGGGGTGGTGTCTGCCACACCCCTGAGTGTCTGGACACTGAAAAGAAGACAATAGCAGACCCTATCACACCCAGGGGTGGTATCTACCACACTTATAGCTCACTGAATACAGAAAAAGGTAGAATCTACCATACCCAGGGGTGGTGTCTGCCAAACCTTTGGTATTCTAGACACCAAAAGCTCAACAAATCCAGACCTTACCACACCCAGGTGTGGTGTATGCCACACCCATGATTCAAAAAAGAGAGAGAAGAAATGAAACACCCAGACCCTTTTCTTTTCCTTTCATCTTCTTTAACCTAAACCCATCAGCCGCCACCCTTCGTCATCTTCACTGCACCCATCTCCACCGCATAGCCCTCAACCGCTTCTAGACTGCCGCCTCCCTCTCTTCCTACCTTAACCAGCACCAAACCGTCACCACCCTCATCCATCTCCACCACCTCTAGACCACCTCCTTTTCCTCCACCCTTCACCACCATCGCCAGCCATCAACACCCGACCATCTCCACGTTGCCGCCTCTCCTCCTTCACCACTATCTTGCGTTCCCCACCGTATCCATCCCTTACCATCAACAGCCAACCATCTCCTCACCGTCGCTATCCATCACCACTCAAACCACCACCGCCTCCCACCCTTAACCTGACCTTCCCTCTTTGACCAAACCACCCCCTCCCTAACTAATTTGACCCAGCAATGATGAACACCACCATCTTATGCTGCACAATGACCAGTCTTCACCATCACCCATCCTTCGACCTGCTATCAACTTCCGTTTAGTAGACTGCATGGGAACTAAACTCGGACAGACTAGTCAGAGGAGCCTCAACTTCTAAATCGTGATGACAAAGAGGTAACCCTCCCCCTCCCTAAAATCCTCATGGTATAGAATTTGTCGATGCACAATAACAATCTAGTATAATGCACTGGTTAAACTGGGAATTTTGAGTACCCGTTATTTGGATGAGACTTGTTTGCATGAGTTAGGGCTGTGGGAAGATGTTTCATATCTCCTAAAATGGGTTGGTTTGATAAATTTTGTCGAAGCTAAACATCCCACGTACGGACATATTACTTTCGAGTTTTCGAGTTCTCTTGATGCTGTTTTGTTTAATGGTGAGGGAGTAAAAGAAGGAAAAATCACTTTCTGGCTATTTAACCAGCCCCACACATTACATTAGCACAATTAAATGAGATATTTGGTTTTTATCACACCCCGCTTCCCAAAATACCAGGGAATCGGGATGCGAGCAAGCCTGTGATGTATTAGACTGAGGAGAGATAAGTGCTAGACCCCGTCTTCTCAATCTAATACGCTAAGCGTCAAGAAATACAAACGAAGGCACAGGTCCCCGATCACAGTAGTGAGAATATAATAAACAACTCAGAACAGAAAATATACATATCACAACTGAATGTCATCCCAGGCATAATATTCGAGTCAACATGCCCTTATACAAGACTATCTGAAAGAAATGCTAGAAAATATAAAATACATCGATCAACAGAAGGGAAGGTGCTACAAAAGTAAATGGAGGACCAATAACTAAGTTTCGGCTTCTTCTGCTCGGTCTGCAGAGCACTCCTGCGGAGAATCCTCTGGCTCCTGTACGACTCCAAACTGAAGCTGTCCATCATATAAATCTGACGTACACCAGAGAAAACAGGTGTACGTCAGGGTGCATGGCACACGGCAAGACCCCACAAAAGAAAAGAACGAACAAAAATCTAAAGCGGAAATCGATATGATAATAGAAACGACAAAAGAACGTGCAACTGGAAATTCCACAAAATCAATCAAGTAACAAGTCGATCATGCAACTAGCGATCAGAACAATCATCCAACTAACAAGGTCATATAACTAGATGGAATTAATACTTAAAAATCTACAACAAGAGACGTAGTACGTCGAGCGAAATAATCCTAACAAGGAAACCCTCATGTATATACCATATGTCTCAAATTATAGATAATTAAATATTAATCCCGATCTATGTATGAAAAGAAACACAACTGGCATACATCTCACAAGAAATCATACCTAGCCAAGAAACGAGGTCATGTAACTAGCCATTCTATAACAGGTCACCGGTCACATCTCACACAGAGTCAACGCTCCTGCCATCGGATACTGACTATTCATAAATCCCCTACGTGCATCCAATCCCGCTACACATGCGGCCTAGAGGACTACACGTAAACCGTTTTCTGCCTGGTTCGAACTTCAAACAGAACCTGAGTGATTAAACGATTTCACTGACTAAAGTGATGTACACACTTCACTTTAACCCTACAAACCAACCCCGGTGGCGACACCAACCACGGGAGCGAGCCTGGAAGATACATCAACAGTCTTATCTGACCACATGAACATTAACTTCCCCATCCCAACTCTCTTATTTTTCTAAGTTATCATACACACAGGTTTCTAAGTCTTAAACAGGACACACTAGGCCACACTAGTCATGAATTTCTAACGGTTCTCAAACGTAACAAAGAGTAATAAATACAACTAATCATATACAACAAGATCATAACATATCACATAATTAAAATTAAGAAACATAAATCATGAAAAATTCATAATAATCCCTTTTCTAAAATAAATCCTTAAATATTTATAAATGTTCTAAAATAATTCCTTTTATAAAACTTTCTTAAATTATTGAAATTATAAATTGGTACTTATTCTTAAAATAAATCCTTTTAAATTGTTTATAATTATTCTAAAATAATTCTTTTGTCAAATAAATTCTATTAATTTATTATAATTAATCTAAAATGATTTTTCACCAACATAATTTATTATAATTTTTTTAAAATGATCCTTTCTCCAAAATAATTTATTATAATTATTCTAAATTGATTATTTTGTCAAATAAATTCTTTAAAATTATAAATTGTTCTAAAATAATTTTATTTTCTATTATCAAAATATTATTTTTAGTACTTTTTAATATCATTCGTCAAATAAATCCGTACAGGTCATCACAGTATGTGAATGGTCATACGTTATTGTCCATAGTCCATTTCGTTCACGACAGTTCTATACGTTATAGTTCTTAGTTCAATATGTTCACGACAGTTCTATATTTGTAACGAGTGATTATCCGGATAACGAGTTCGTATGCATAATTAATCTGTAATCATTCTAAAATTATACTGAGCAAGAATAGGGATCTTGCAAGCAACTAATTTATTCACAGCGGATCTAAGAATTGAATGATAAGTCCAGAGAGTATCGGGATCTTGCCTCGGGTTATTGTCGATCGATACGTCATTACCGTGCGAGGATACGGATCCGCAGTTAGCGACGAGCGGCGAGGAGGTGCTCGGCACGGATGGACTTGATCGGATCTGGGAGTTGGGCGAGCTCGGGAGGCGACCACGATGGAAGCTGGCGAACAGGATGAGGGCGGAGGTGGTCCGGCGCTGTTCAAGGGTCGTCGGCGAGGGGAAAGATGGTGGAGGAGCTTGGGGTGGGGCTGTGGTCGAGGAGGAGCAGCGAGAGGAGACTGGCAGCGACCAAGGGCGTCGAGCAAAGGCTGAGGAGAGGAGTCGGGGAGCTTGACTGAGCTGGTTGAGGGCGACGGTGGAGCTGAGCGGCGGTGTGGTGGACGAGGGGCTGAAGCGGGGGAAAGAGGCGGAGCAGGAGGTCGGAGCGGCAACGCTGTAGGGGGAAGAGAAGGGGAGCTGGAGGTGATCAGGCGGGGGAGCTCGAGGAGGCTGATGGCGGTTGGAGGCGGCGGCGGTTGCTGGTCGTCGACGGGGCGACGAATAGGAGCAGACGCGGAAACATGGGCGGCGAGCAGCGGTTACGGGCCTGGTGGAGGGAGGAACGGCGAGCGGCTGACGGCACGGTGAGGGCTTGAGTTCGACGGAAGCGGACTGAGGGTTGCGGTTTCGTGAGCGGGGAGAAGAACGAGATCTTGGAGATGAAGATGAGAGAGAAATTAGAGGGGGAGAGAGAGATGTGTTGAGATGTGAGGGAGAGAGAGAATGTCAGAGAGAGAGCTGTGTACGAGAGAGAGAGAGGTGAGCTAAGTTTAAATAGGAAAATAAATTGAATAACAATTAAAAAATTAAAATAAAATATTGAGAGATGATGCGCGTGGAGCCGTTTTCTTGGAAAAAAAGAGGAGGGAGAGAACGTGATGAGGGGGTTGTTGGGGGTTTGACGCGGGAAGCAAAATAATGTTAGAGTATTTTTAAATAGTTTCAGGTATTTAAACAAAAATAATTAAATAAATAGTTATGGGTATAAAAAAATTAAACTAATTATAGAATAATTATCTACAAATAAAAACGTACATGTTGTGCTAATACAACAGTTGATACGAAATAGTCAAAATATACACATATTGTATAATTAAACGAGAATAAATAATAATAAAAATATATTTACTTACATTCAAAATCAAACAATTATGGGATAATTATATACACAGTAAAATGTACAAGTTAAGCTAATACGACAGATAATATGTAATAGTAGAAATAATACAGCAAATTATACAAATAATACATAATTAATAATACAACGTATTATACGAAAATATACGTAATAATAAAAATAATACAACATATTATTCAAAATGACATGTAACGGTATCGATAACGCAACATATAAATTCCAGAAATTTTCATTGCACTAAATTAATTTATAAATATCAAAACCATTTAAATAAATATAAAACTTAGACTTTTAATCATAGAAAATTTCTAGAATATCGAGAAAAATATAAATACTCTTTTAAAAATCATAATTAAATATTTTAAAATACTAAAATTTATTTTAACTAGTATCAAAATTTTACGATCATTACAGTTTTCTAGAGAGTGGGGCTAGAATTGTCCCTAAACATTTTAACTTGAGCCCCTTTTGGACTTCCATCGCACGCTCTACAACTCAAAGAACCTATGATCCCTCAATGTCAAGGGCCTCTACCATTTATAACCCATGCTTTAGATATTTATAGAGGTTCATGGCTTTCACAATTTTTGGTCGAGGCGAGAGCGATGGAGTCATGTGTTAGAGAGAACACTACCTCTTATGTGCCATAGTCGAGGGATACATGGTTGACACAAGAGCTTTTATGATTCATCATATGTGTCATGCTACGAGATCAACGAGTGGAAAAGTTGTGTTTGGTGGCTTGATTACCAACTTAGCTTACGGGATGGGTTTAGGGGAGCTCGTAGAGGGAATATATCCTTAAGCCCTAGTGTGTCCATTAACCTCGATACTTGTCTTCATATGAAATTGATTAGCCATAAGGGCAATAGGTTATGGTTATGTTTTCAGGACAATTATCTTTTCCCACTCCTTGATCCTGATCGCACGACCATGCATGTTCACGCAAATTAATGCTACCTCACATCTGATTTTATGAATTGTTATGGTCATGAGCTTGTGCTAGCTGAGGATGCTGACATAGTACCCCCGATCCCTATCCAAGCTCAACCTGATAGGGGAGCTATCTCTTTCCACCACTCTGATTGGTCAATGGAGTTATCTGCTATCAATAATTCTCTTGCCTCCCTTACTAACTATGTAGGTGCCATCGAGCAAGAGCAACAACATCAAGGACAACTCCCGGACTCTATGCACTGCATGATGTAATCTATTCATGAGTGGCAGCTCCGCCAGGATGCCTCCGCTCTACCTCCTTCTGACCAGTGAGTTTGTATGTCCCCTACACCCTTGCACTCAATTACATCATACTACATTGGGGACAATGTAGATCTTAAGCTTGGGGTGTGAGTTGTTTATGTATTGATTGACTAACCATGATTACCTGTTTTTGTTTTATTTTCATTTTTCTTTGCTTTTATTTTTGTTTTTCTTTACTTTGTTTTCTCTCTTAAAAAACAAACAAAAAGAAAAAAAACCTTAAAAAATAAATAGGGAAATGATCTCTTGATGATGACATGAATCCTTAACCTTTATAAATAATTAAACTAGATAGATGCTTATTAGTCGGGACTAGACAACTTTTTAAAATGATTATCAAAGGCTTTTGATTACAAGTTAATAATATGGGAGAACCAGACTTGAATGTTCTGGTCTTATAGGATTTAGCATTTATGTTGCTAGCATCATGACCATTACTCCATTAAGACAAGAGGGGAATTAAATTTGGTAGAAAAATAAAACCGGTGAGACCTTGAGCCTAAAATTGGATGCATTATGTTTGGTGAAAAATTTGTGAAATAAAAATGAAAGAACTGTGTTTGGTTTTATTCTCTCTAACTGCTTAGAAAAAAAAGAATGGTTACAACTCTCTGAATCTCAATTACAATTTGGATTTCCTGATTACAAAAGAGAAGAGAATTGATTTGAATTCTCCCCTTTGTTTAATTCTGGGTTCTTCACGGTGGTTATGAGATGCCTTCCTCAAATGTTCGCATTGAGTTTGCTTCTCGTTGACGATCCGAATGTCTTGTTTCACTGGAACGATATCTTCTCCTCACGATTTGATGCTATGGAGAACTTGCATGGTAAGTTTTAAAGAACACTTGATGAGTTGATAACTTTGAACGAGTTTGAAACTCTATGAAAGAGTTGATTTAACCAAAATCGGTTTGTAAGCCAAGGATGAAAAAAGCTCCTGTTTCCGATCTCCAAATCTCCAGCAATTCCCCTAAAAAGCCAGCCGAAGATTTCTTCTTTTCTACCAAAACCCAAGGCCTGAAGGATCCGAACTCAGTTGAGTTTACTCCTATTTATAGGGGATTAAGAGGTGTAACCGCCCTCTTAATTCTCTCCTAAGTGTGGCTAGATGGGGTGTAACCGCCCCCTTAAACTACTCCCTAAATCGTGACGAAAACAATTTTGAAACCATTCAATTCGTTCTTTACACGAGTCAAATGCCAGTCTGGGCGTTCTGGGTCCGAACTTTGCATTTTAGACTTAAAACGCAGAGTTGGGCCTGTTTTTGGCTGAAAATGCCATGTTCGCACAATGTTGTAAATCTAAAACATAGAGTTGAGACACAGAGATGAACTTCACGTTTTGGACCTAGGATGCAGAGTTGGGCTCTTCATGAACTCTGCATTTTGAGTCTGCAAACTCTGCGTCTGGACTTGAATACTGGGGTTGGCCTCTGCATTTTCGACTAGAATGCTAGGCATGACCTTTGCGTTTTGACTCTGGAACACGGGCATGACCTTTACATTTTGATTTGAAGAGACCGTCAATTTGTAGTCTCTTTTGCTAGAGCATTACAAAGGCCGTCATCTTGTAATCTTCGTCTTGGCTCCTTGAAAATATGAGAGTCGTCAGATTGTAACTCCCGATGTTGATTGTGAATACTATTGATTAGAGCTTTCATCAGTTATTGCAAAGGTCGACAGATTATAACCTTCATCGATCTATGTGAAAGTCTTCAAATTGTAGCCTTCTGGAAGCTGTCGAATTATAACTTCCATCATCGGTGTTTGATGGGGATTAGCTATCTGTTGTGATTTTTAGACAACCTACAGAACCCCCTCAAAAGTTTTTAAAAGTTCGCGGTTGACTGAAACGAATTTTCGGAATACTTTGGATCTCAACTCTGATATTAGAGCTGTTGATTTCATATCATAAAGAAGTTGTTCTCTGCACATTCTTCAAAGGCATCTTGGTTGAAGGGATTTGCAACGCAGGACCCAATAGAAGGTAAGCATTGTAATCCTATTTCTGGAATATGGGGGTAGACCCCTACGTTTTGAACTTGAGACGTGAGTCTCACCCTTGTGTTTTAAATTTGGAACCCGGGTGTGGCCTTAGCATTGTGGTTTTTACAACGCGAGTCTGACCTCGGCATTTTGACTTGAGATGTGGAGGTAGCTTTCATGCTTTTTTGACTAAGTCTTTGAGACTTGTCTTTAGCTCATCTGATTCAAGTTTCGGCTCACATCCATTAAGTTGATGGGCTTGCAAACTTACATAGGATTTTTGGTAAACCCTCAACCATCAACGAATTTGATAAACCTTTATCGACTACCGTTTGAGTCGGGCTAGCATGTGAATTATTTGAATCCGTTTCACATGTAACGTTGTGCTAAGAGAATGAACCCTCTTAGACTTGAGGCTATGATTTTGAATACATAGACTTTATCATTTTCACGGAAAAAGACTAACCGAAAACGCGTGTTTGGCGTAGACTTATCTCTAATTAGAGATCAAGATAAAGTCCCCCATACGTGTAAGGCATAGATTCTGGTGTTATTAATAACAACCTGCTATTATATTGAATGCGTAGGCTTTTGTCCTTTTTACTGTCTAAGACTACCCGACAACGCGTATTAGGCGTTGACTTATCCCTACTCAGGATTCAGGATAAAATTCTCCATACATGAGAGGTATGGATTCAGAGATTATTAATTTAATGATAATCACTAGCTATGATACTGAATACGTAGACTTTGTCACTATTTCTTCCTGTGTTATATTTTCACTTGAAACACTGAAAGAAAGTTAGAAGTGCTAGATGTGTAGTATTAACTTGATATGAATTTTCACTTAGAGTGAAATTCAGAAATTTTCTTTATTATCACAAGGATAATTCTAGAAAATCTTTAATCCACTGGGGATTTTGTAATGACCGTGGAATTTGATACTAGTTAAAATAAGTTTATGCTATTTTAACATATTTAATTATTTTTTTAAAAGAGTATTTGTATTTTTCTCGATTTTCTAGAATTTTCTACGATTTAAAAACCCGGTTTTATAATTATTTAATGACTTTGATAATTATAAATTAAATAGTTACGGTGAAAAGTCTTAAATTAATATTGTTGTATTATTGTTAATTTTATTATTATTGTTGTTGTTAATGAATTAAAAAAATTATTCCCTAATTATTCTTATTTTCCCCATTATTTCTATTTTTTACTAATTAATCCCTATTATTTCCTAACCCTAACCCTAGCTTAACCTATACAAAGGCTCTTCTCTTTTTCTCTTTTCTTTCACGTGAACACCTACCCACAACCCTCTCTCTCTCCATAGGTTTTCATGCTCTCCACCCTACCTCGTTTTTCACGCCGCCACACCCATCTCTCTCACACAACCATCTCTATCCTCTTCATCTCTCTTCAAGCCACCCTTGACCTTCGAACCCATCAACCACCATCACCAGCGCACCCATCACAACCGCCGCCACCTCTGATTCCGCTCGGCCACCCAACGCCCCCACTCGCCCCACCTTTGGTCGTCGCCTGTTTGGGTCAAAAGTTGATGTTTTCATTGCCTTGAATCTATTACAACTTTAATCGTTACAATAAACTCAAATGAATAAAAAAATTAATCTTTTTATAAGATCTCTTTTACAATGAAAATGAAAGAGTACAACTCTTGTCAAAATACACACAGATCCTATTAATTAGTCTCTGTTTTGCGTGGAATCTTTGTCTGTACCGAGGACGTTGATATCCGTGGACCACCGCAGATCAGATCAGGTTGACAAAAATTAACAGAGCTCCTACTTTACCAAGGAAGTATTCACTTGAAGCTCTAAAATCGACCAAGCGAAATCAATTGCTCTTATAGAGATTAAGACCAAGCTTAATCTTAAGGAACGGACAGACGGAGCTTCAGATCTCTCGAACTCTCACTCTTTATGCTGAAGAACATCACGAATATCAGTTAGCCTCCTCTAAGATTTGTGCTCCCTTGATCTCCAACTTAGCAGCACCTCCTCCTCTTGATAATAAATCGCCCCCGTGAAATGAGCCCCTAGGCCTGCATTTATAGGCTTCGGTTGGGGGTTTTCGGATAAGAATGGGTGATTCTCAAATGGGGCTCAAAAAGTAGCAATTATTATCTCGAATTACATTCATTAGCGACGAAAAGGTCCGTCACTAATGAACATTGGCGACGGGAAAATCCGTCGCCAATGTACATACATCACCGTCACCAATAAACATTGGCGACAGGGTGCTTTTCGTCACCAATAATCATTGGCAACGAGCTCAACCCGGTCGTCAATAAACATTAGTGATGGGGTGCTTTCCGTCGCCAATGTGTTTCGGCAATGGCAAGATTGTCGTCGCCAAAAAATATTAGCGACAGGGTGCATTCCGTTGCCAATAAACATTAGCGACGGACAACACGTCGTCGCCAATGTGTTTTGGTGACGGCAATCTCATAGTCGCCAAAACACATTGGTGACGGAAAGCACCACGTCACCGATGTTTATTGGTGACGACAATCTTGCCGTCGTCAAAACACATTCGCAACGGAAAGCACCACGTCGCCAATGTGTTTTAGCGATGGTGATAATTCCGTTGCCAGTGTTACCCGTCACCAATACCTCTCCGTCGGCAATATACATTAGAGACGGATGACCCCGTCGCCAATATGTATTGGTGAGGGGATTATTGGTGACGGACAATTAGACGTCACGAATGTGCATTCGTGACGGATTTGACTGCATTGGTGACGGATTTCCCCATTGCCAATGCTCTGTTTTCTACTAGTGATTATGAATATAAGCAATAGTTCTAACGTTTTCTATCATAGGTTTAATTTTAGTAAATATACTTTGAACAATTAAATTTAAAATATGACAAATATATCTAATATGAAAAAGATCACCATGATATGGTAATGACAGAGTTGTTTTGATAAAATCAATAGCTACATTGTTATTACTTACATTATCTAGTGAAAGAGAAAATATTCCTTGATCAATTTTTAGTTTCATAAGTTCTTTAATTATTAAATTTGTAATATTAATACCAGTATGTGACTCTTTAATTGCAATAAAAAAATAACTCTTTTAGACATTTGTCAATTTTTATCAATCCAGTGTGCTATGATACATAAATAACCACTTTGTGTCCTTGATGTCCAAGTATCAAAAGTTTAAAAAAATCTACAGTTTAAAATTTTAAATTAAGAATTTTTTTCCTTATTCCTCCTGATAATGTTTTAAAATATCACGTTGACATGTTTGACGAGCAAATATTTTAAATGCGGGATAAAAATCTTCTATAAACATATCTTCAAATTCAACATCTTCTACTAATTTAAAAGAAAGGTTTTTAAGAATATTAAACCTGATGACGTATTTCCTAGCTCGGGCAGCATCAAAATTCCAACTA
This sequence comes from Asparagus kiusianus, assembly GCA_022839385.1. Classification (NCBI taxonomy): domain Eukaryota; kingdom Viridiplantae; phylum Streptophyta; class Magnoliopsida; order Asparagales; family Asparagaceae; genus Asparagus; species Asparagus kiusianus. Next base: position 313,174 of record BQKN01000260.1, read on the forward strand.
CCGAGACTACCAGAAGAGGATGATTGGGAAATTATAGATTGTCAGATATCACCTTGAGAATTCTGGTATTTATTGTGTTTTCTATATGATGTTTGAGGTGGTTAGTTTCGCTCTTATGATGAGCTTGGAAAGTCTTACCGCACAATGCACATTTAGCCTTTTGGGTGATGATCCTATCGTGTTCATCCTTGGTGACGTCTATCTTCTCAAAAAAATTCAACATATCAGATCTCGGCCTTTTAGGAGCTCTTGGTGTAGAAATGTCATCACGGATTCCGGATTAACACCGCTAGGATCAGTAGGAGTAGCTATTGTAGGAGGACTCATTTCAAGATCGGTAGGAGATAGGTTTTGCTCTTCATAATCAGATTCAGAAGCCATTTGATGGAAGGATTAGAAAGTAGAAGAGATTGTTAGAGAGTATAAGAGAGTATAAAATTGTATAACAGAGTATTAGAGAGAAGTAGATGAGTTTTGGTGGGAGGAGAAGAAGTAAACCCCCCCCCCTCTATTTATAGAGGTAGCCTTCTAGGCAAATGACTAAAACCCCTCATAATATGACCGTTTTTTGGGACAAAAGGATCAAAAATCAAATCTGGCCATTATGATCGGACCGGCCATAACGGTCACCAAGGTGACCGTTTGGCAAAACGGTCACCTAGGTGACCGTTTGGCAAAACGGTCACCTAAGGTGACCGTTGACGCCGGTCGGGCCGGGTTGACCCGGGTCAGGCCAGTTTTTGCCCGCAACAGTCACTGAACACTTTCGGTGACCGTTGCGGCTAGGCCGGGCTCCGGATCCGGGCCGCCCGGCCCGTATTTGTTGCCTCGGCCAGCCTTGTTCCGGGCCTGGCGTCAACGAGCCAACACATACCCGGACCCGGAACCCGGCCTGACCCTGGTTTCCGAGCCAACTCCGAGCCGGGCCGATGAGTTTTTTAGACAGACCTAAACAAAACTAAAAATTCTAAGGATTTATAGAGAAGAAGGGAATGTGTGATAGAGTAGAGTGAGGAGAGAAACTCAAAAATAAATTAGAAAGAAAAGAGAGAGAGATTCTTCAATTTGGAGGGACACAAGATTAAAGTGAGAGAAAATAAAATATGAACTAAAAATTCTTGTACTTCTCATCACTCCCTCTCCTCTATGAAGAAATACAGGAAACAGCAAAGAATTCAGCCAGGCAGACTGACGGTCGACCGTCGCGGTCGACCGTGAACATGCACGAAGGCTAGTAGGAGTCGGAGCTGATGGCGGTCGACCGCCACGGTCGACCGCGAATGACTGTAAAGGATTTTCTCTCGGGTTTTGTGGTTCGGTTGACCGTCGCGGTCGACCGTGAGATCTGCATGGTCGACCGCCACGTTCGACCGCCGACTGCCGTGGTCGACCGTTGACTATTTGGGCTGGGCCTTTTGGATTTTGACCCGTTTCGTTTCTGAGTTATATATAACTCAAAACCTGATTGTTTAGGGTAATCTCAAGAACGATTTTGAGCAGCCTTGAAGAGAATTGTTACATCCAATTGGGGGAGAGTTGTGAGAGATCTAGAGCTTTATTTTAGGGTTTGATCGGTGAGATTTATAACTCTATTTGTATTCTCTTGATTTCTAATAGTAAGAACTCCCCCCTCCTTGCCCCGTGGACGTAGGCAACTTGCTGAACCACGTAAATTGTTTGTTCTTACTGTGGTTGTGTTTTGCATATTGGTTATGGTTTAGTTCGAGTTATTGTTCGTATTGCCCTCGAAGCTTCCGCCATGCATAACAATTGGTATCAGATCTTCGGGTTGGACTTGAGGCTTGTTTGAAGGATTCGCTGAAGGATTCCTATTTGAAGAGTTAGATCGACAACATGGGTGAAGCAAACACATCGAGATCATCTCTTACGAAGACGATACATAGTTTGAGCATCAATAACATGAGATCGATGTTCCGAAGTTTGATGGTAAGATCAATTTCAGTTTGTGGAGGTGCCAGGTGATGGATGCGTTGGATGCTCAAAACTTGGAGGAGACTCTTGAGTTACAAGAGCAACCTGCCAAGATGGAAGCTATGGTTTGGAAGAAGATGAATAGTAGGGCGTGGGGAGTTATTCGGTCATGCTTGACATCAGATCTTATTTATGATGTGATGAACGAGACTTCGGCGAAGAAGATGTGGGAAACACTCAATGAGAAGTATCTTACTAAGAGCATTGAGAATCGGATTCACTTGAAGAAGAGGTTTTATCAGTTCAAGATAAAGAGGGGAGTTTCCATTAGGGAGCATGTTAACAACTTCACAAAGCTACTTTCAGATATGGCTAATGTGGATATCATGGTTGAGGATGAAGACAAGGCGATGTTACTTTCGTGTTCGTTGCCCGATGATGATTATGGTACGTTTGTCCTAACTATGATTAATGAAAGAACTATTGTTAGTTACAAGGAGGTGACCTCAGCGTTGGTGAATTATAAGTTACGGAAGAGTGTTGATGAGTCCTCCGAGAAGGCATCGGGAGATGCATTAGTAGTTCATGGCCATGGTTCAAACCGAAGCAGAAGGTCGCAGTCTAGAGGTGCACATCGTGGGATTCGTAGGAATCAGTGTGCCTTTTGTAAAGAGGATGGACATTGGAAAGCCGAATGTCCAAAGTTAGATCGAGCCGAGAAGAATAAGGGGAAAGCTGTACAAGCTTCAGAGGTGAATGTTGTCAAGACTAGTGGCAACAATTCAGATTCGGGTTCTTCGTGCTATTCATTGTCTGCACTACCGTCAGTTTGTATTGCCAACTCTACAGAGTGGATGTTGGATTCGGGTGCTTCATACCACGTATGCCCTAGGAGGGATTGGTTCTCCAGCTTTCAGAAGATGGAAAGAGAGGATGTTATGCTCATGGGTAATGGACATGCATGCTCTATTGGTGGTATTGGTACCGTTCGTATTCAGATGTATGATGGAGTGATTCAGGAGTTGGATAAAGTGAGGTTCGTTCCGCAGTTGTCGAAGAACATCATTTCACTAGGAGCTTTGGTGGCATCTGGCTATAAAGTGACCTTGGTGGATGCACGTTTGAAGGTCACATTGGGGTCCATGATTGTTATGAAGGGCGTCAGAAGAAGCAATTTGTATTATTTGCTTGGAAGCACGGCGATTGATAGGGAGATGACATCTTCATCAGATTCGGCTAGACTGTGGCGTTGTTTGATGCTGGGTTATTTAATTGGTAATACCGTGCATAGGTTATTGAGGAGTGCTTTGACCTGCAGTTTAAAGTCCTGTGAACCCATTGGTATGAGTGAGAAGACCGAGATGAAGTTTGGCACTTCTATCCATCATTCGAGGGGTCTTCTGAGGGGTGTTCATTCAGGCATTCGGGGGCCTTCCAAGGGAGCATTATTAGGAGGTAATAGGTATGTGGTTTTTGTAGTTGGGGATTGCTCTAGGCATTGGTGGGTTGCAACCAAGTCCCGTTGGTATGAAGTCCTAGAAGCCCGCAACAGATGGAGGAAATGTGTTGGTAGAAAGATAACCCGACGTTCTAATTATGGTAGGGGTTCTTTCTTGCATTTGTACCGAGCTTACAGCAATATGAGACACTTCATTGGTGTGGAAACTTTAGGGCGACGAGGCGAGATGGCAGATTTGAGTAGCTGTTCCTTTCTGGAGGAGGATCGGCGTTTGATGTCGAGCATTGGCATTGGTGTGCAGGCTACGACATGTTTGGGCCGTCTTATGTATAGGTTGCCGACTGCTGCATGTAGAGATATAGGATCTGGTGGAGCTGCTTCAGATTTTGGGTTACGTCGGATGTTTGGCTACCCGGTACTTGGTCACATCATGGATGTGAGATTTGATTCGATAGCATATTTGGGATTCAGAGGCGTGTTTGATTATCAGGTATTGGCTTCTGACATTGTTCTGAGCAGGTATGTCACGTTTAACTCTCGACAGGTGGAGAGTGGTGATCAGATCTTTAGGACATCGCAGCGGGTGGAGAGTGATGCTACTTCACGTTGGGTGGAGACTCCAGATCATACTGTATTATTTGGGATTCTAGCTGATGTGACACAGATTGGGAATCGTGTTAATTTGGATGCAGATGATAGGTTGATTGATTCGAGTACAGCTGATAGATGTAGTCTGGATATGACCATTGGTTCATCTCAGGTGGAGATGTTTGGAATGTTTCAGTTTGGGGCCATTGGAGGTGCTATCAACCGTAGACTTGATCGTGATGTTGGAGAAGGGTTGCGAACTCTTCTAGTGGATTGAGGCCTTTGGAGGCCATTTGGGTGAACTACGTTCGGCTTGATTCCTTGGGCAATAGGATACGTAGACCGTCTTTCAGATGTAGCCGGTTTGATCAGTTGATTCAGATGGGGGGAGATCGCGTTTCAGTTCTAGATTGGTTATTTGACTTGTCGAGGGACTATTGGATGATTTGGTGTCGGCTCAGTTTTGGTGGAAACATTCGCCGAGGTGGAGAATTAAAGAAATACAGGAAACATTAAAAGAATTCAGCCAGGCAGACTGACGGTCGACCGTCGCGGTCGACCGTGAACGTGCACGAAGGCTAGTAGGAGTCGGAGCTGGTGGCGGTCGACTGCCGTGGTCGACCGCGAATGACTGTAAAGGATTTTCTCTCGGGTTTTGTGGTTCGGTCGACCGCCGCGGTCGACCGCGAGACCTGCGCGGTCGACCGCCGTGGTCAACCGTCGACTGTTTGGGCTGGGCCTTTTGGATTTTGACCCGTTTCGTTTCTAAGTTATATATAACTCAAAACCTAATTGCTTAGGGTAATCTCAAGGACGATTTTGAGCAGCCTTGAAGAGAGAATTGTTGCATCCAATTGTGGGAGAGTTATGAGAGATCTAGAGCTTTGTTTTAGGGTTTGATCAGTGAGATTCGTAACTCTATTTGTATTCTCTTGATTTCTAATAGTAAGAACTCCCCC
>BQKN01000261.1:10249-22561 GCA_022839385.1 Asparagus kiusianus
AAATTCTCAGCCATCAACGGGTTTGATGAGCCTTTACCGACTACCGTTTAAGTCGGGCTAGCATGCGGATTGTTTAAGTCTGTTCCGCATGTGACGTTAAGCTAAAAGAGTTAACCCTTTTAGTGCTACGATATTGAATACGTAGACTTCGTCTTTCTCCTGTGAAAAGACTAAACAGTGACGTGTATGAGACGTTGACTTAGGATTTTTGCCAAATCCTCAGCCTTCAACGGATTTGATTAGCCTTTACCGACTACCATTTGAGTCGGGCTAGCATGCAGATTGTCTAAATCCGTTCCGCATGTAACGTTGTGCTAAGAGAGTGAATTCTCTGAGACTCGCCGCTACGACTTCGAATACGTAGACTTCGCCATTATTACGGGAATAGACTACCCGGCAACGTGTATTAGACGCTGACTTATCCCTACTTAGGCTTCGGGATAAAGGTCCCCAGAATCAGGTTCTGGTGTCTTCTTGGCCAGTAAAAGACTAACTCGGCGACGCGTGTTAGGCGTCGGCATATCCTTTCTTAGGATTCAGGATGAAATTCCCCATGCGTGTAAGGCATGGATTTTGGTGTTATTAATAACAACCTGCCACAATGTTGAATATGTGGACGGGTGTTCTTTTTAACGGTTAAGAACTAACCGGCAGCGCGGATTAGGCGCAGACGTATCCCTACTTATGTTTCAGGATAGGATACCCCAGAATCGAACTATGGTGTCTTTTTCTATGGAGAAAGACTAAACCGGCAGCGTGTGTTAGGCGCAGACTTATCCCTGCTTAGGATTCGGGATAAACTTCCTAGGATGAATCCTAGATTGATGAATTCTTGGGAAAGAAAGAATTTTATATTCTATTTCCCGGTCTTCTTTTAGGGTGAAGGCGAACCCAATGCGGGAGAGGAAGAATTTTATATCCTGTCTCCCAAAGCTGAAGAGGAAGAATTTTATATTCTATCTTCAGATGCAAAGGAAACTCGGGGTGGGATCTCCACCCCAATAATCCAGAAAGGTGAAACTAGAAGTGGGATCTCCACTCCGAGAATCGGACAGATTCGGATAATCCTAACTGTCAGAAGGTTGGATTACCGAATTAAAAGGTGAATTCCTCGTTTATCGAGAGTGAATTGTGATTTTGGCCCTAACTGTAGGAAGGTTTGACCAAGCGGGAGTTTGAGGTGATCCTAACTATAGAAAGGTTTGATCACTCGATTTGAAAGTGGACCTCTCGTTCATTAGAGGAATCGAGAGGGGATTTTGGTTTTGGTCCTAACTGTAGGAAGGTTTGACCGAATGGGAGGTTTGAGACGATCCTAACTGTAGGAAGGTTTGATCGCTCAATTTATAGGCCTCTCGTTCATTGAAGGAATCGAGAGGAGATTTTGGTTGTGGCCTTAACTGTAGGAAGGTTTGACCAAGTAGACAGTGAGAGTGAGAGTACGAATTACAACGGGAGTGTTGACTCATACAAATCATAGTGGGAGTTTAGTGTTTATCATTTAATTTGTAATGATCAGGTTATCCCTAAGAAAATTACGTGTATCATCCTTTCGGGAACTTCCCGTAACATGAATCATCCACCCCCAGCTTCTTCGTGAAACTGGGTTTATCATTGCATCTGGTTGTATGATTAGGTTATCCTTAAGAATATTATGTATAAAATTCTCCAGGAACTTCCCGTCAACGGTAGGAAACAGTTTAGACTCATATACCTATTGGAGTATCAGGGAGCAGTTTAACCTCTTATACCGGTCGGAGGATTGAGAAGCAGTTTATACTCATATACTCTTCGGAGTGTTAAGAAGCAGTTTATACTCTTATACTTGTCGGAGTGTTAAGAAGCAGTTTATACTCTTATACTTGTCGGAGTGTTATTCGACTTAATTGAGCGATATAACGCCGGCTTCAACCAAGGTTTGGATGCTATTCATGAGAGTAAAGCAATCCTTAGTGGGATGAAGGATCCTCATGTGATACGCGTAGTTCTTTGGATCCGCAGTATTGTCAGCTTCCTCCTGATTGATGATAGGTGGTAGCTTGATCTTGTTGTTTTCAATGAGGGATTCGAAGATGGCTGGAACGTCTTCGTCCTTGAAGGAATACTCTTTTTGGAGTTTCGGATCCGAGGTCTTTTGATGCCTTCGGGGTTGTTGTTGCGACGTTAGATTATCACCAACAGCAGCTGCAGGTGCCTTGCCCTTACCACGGGAGGCGAAGTTCGAGTTCGGAGGATTAGTCGTCGATTGGCTCCTCTCGACCTTCTTCCTTCGGAGGAAGCGTTCGGCTTGTTCACCGTGCACCTTTAAGTCTTTCCAAGTGTTGGACGGTGCTGTCCCCATTGCTTCCAACACGTCCAATGTGAGGTTGTTGTGGTAAGTCTGGAGAATGAACTCCTCAGTGATCGGGTCCCGACAGTTCATCGCCTTGTTCCGAAATGTTTTGACGAAGGTATCAACTAATTCCCCATCTTTCTGTTTCTCGTCAAGCAATGACCCAATGGATATCTCGGTGTCGTCGTCGAAGAAGTTGGTGAGGAATTTAGTCTCCATGTCGTCCCAGCTATTCACACTTCCTGGCTTAAGGCGGCGATACCAATCGAAGGCGGCTCTACGAAGAGTGCCAATGAAGGACCGTACCATCAGAGGTTCATTACCAGAGATAACCCCTAGGTGTGATTTGAAGTAAATCAAATGCTGAGTGGGTGAACCCTTCCCATCAAACGGCGTGAAGTTAATTAGATTGAACTTCGCCGGATACGGGATTGATTCTCATTCTCTTGGGTATGGGCAAGGAATGCCCGTCTTCTTCATCTCTTGAGCGGAAATCAACGTATTGATTTTGCTCTCGAGGTTTTTAATCTTCAAACTTTCACCTGTATTTTCGTTAGCACGATTATGAGGTAGAAGTATGGCGTTATGACTAGCATTCTCGATACCACCCCCTGCATTGACGGGAGGATTATTGGCATTATGAACTTCATCCGCACCTGTGTCCTCATCTACCTGATTAACCTGGTTACGACGACTTGGTTCGCCCTGCTGGTTTGTCAGTGCTTGGATTTGTTGGTCATGCATTTCTCTCATATTCTGCATGGCCATCTGCATTTCGAACCTGAAGCTCTCCTGTTATTTAGCCATGGCTTCTTCGAGCATCTTGGCCACTTGTTCCGTACTTATCATAAGTGACTCGCGGGGTTGTCCCTCACTGGATACTGTATTATCTGATGCGACCGCGGAGCAGGCATCCGATTCTTCATCTTCTGAAGGTAATCTTGTCCGAATCCTACCATAAGTTGCTCGTATGATGGCTCCAGACTACAGACGGGCTACACGCCGAGGTACTTCTGGAATCGACTCGGGATTATCCTGTGTCGATGTCCCTTTGCTGGTCATATTAGTGGTGACCCTCGGAAATTCTCTATCTTCAACTACCGTTCTTCTTCGTCGGAAACGCCTAGGCCTTGGTTTTGGCGTTTCGGTACTGAGCCTTTCGAAAACCAAAATTCTTTCGGGGACTGCCTTGGTGTAGTTGCACTTGGACAATACTGCCCGAATGAGTTTGGAACAGGGGCATTGAGTTTCTAGTTCTCGAGGACTCCTTTTCCTGGATTTACTCGTACCCCCAACACGATAGTACAACTCGTCGGCTTGAAGGTCGAAGTAACCTATCGTGTGTTGGCACGACTTCTCAGGTATAACGTTATCATCATCAGACAATAATGTTTTCTTCTGAGGGCGAACTGCCTTCTTTGGGCTTTCAAGAGTCACGTGTCTCGAAACATTCCTTTGTGGACATGAGTTCTCAGCGGGCTCCTGGAGTTCAATGCGCAAATTGGTGCGCGTAGCTGCCATGAACTTCTTGTCATGTTGAGGGTGGCGGCGACTACCAGAATGTTGAGTCGTCTGGGGCTTCTTTATCGGGCCCAAACGTTCTTGAACTGGAGTTTTGCATCCCTCATCGGGAAGTGGACCGAGGCACTCCAAAATTAACCTCCTTCTTCAGGATGGTTCTGCAGGATCTCCCGGAGCAGTTATGGGAATTATCGGCGATTTAGGTTGGTTCGCCGGAGGTTGAACTCTTGCTGAAGGCTGCAATGGTTGCTCTTTAGCCTGAATCGCCACTTCAGACTTCGGCCTCCATATTTGGCAGGTTGGTGGCGGCTTCTTGGCCACTTCCTTCTGCAGTCTTCTGCGGGCTTCTTGGACTTGAGCCCATGCCTGCGCTGACAGTGCGCGACGCTTACGAATGCGCTCCTCAAGTGTCGAACGATTCCATTTGACACGGATCCATTCATTCGTTGGCGGCTTGGAGGAGCTGCCATTCATTGGTTGTTGAGGCTGTTTGCCTCTCTTGTTCTTCAGATCCGCGTTATAGCGGATTCCATCAATGGATTCCATTGTCTTCGCGAATTGTCGCGCCAGGCGTTGACGTCGTCTCTGGCGGGCTCTTTTTGAGAGAGTCACTACGCCCACAGCGACGGAGGAATCAGCAAGAACTGATTTGACCTGGTTGGAGGTCGGTGGAGCTTCACCCGATGCAACTTCGGCATCAACTGGGGTGAGATCTTCGTTGGTATTCTGCACTTCTTCGTACCAACGGACTTTTCTCCTGGAGGAGAACTTCTTAGACTTGAGGGGGGAGGTGGATCCGGACGAGGATGACAAATACTCCTCAAACTTTTGTTGGTCGAATTCATACTTGACCTCCTCCTAGACCGGGATCGAGATCCGTGGCTACGACGCAACGATCTCGGCAGCGAGATCGGTGGCTCCCACTGTGGTCGCCAGATTGTTCGCGGGAAAAATTGTTTTCATTGATGTCATTGTTTTCTTGAGCAACAGTTTATTGGTTACAAAAGATCCGGTCTTTTTATAAGATCCGGTTACAACAAAATCAAAAAAATCTTAAAAGATTACAACTTTCCTTTTCTAGAACAAATCACAAGATCCTGTTTTGCGGTCTCTTGCTTGTGTGGGTTCTTTGCCTGCACCAGGGTTAATCCGTGGACCACTGCGCGATCTTGATCCGGTCGGATCTACACGGTATGACAGGTGTTATTTCACGAAGGAAATAACAGCCGAGGGGATTATTTCACCAAGGAAATAATAGCCCTAAGTAATCGAAATCGACCAAGCAAAATCAATACTCTTCTCGGGATCAAAAACCAAGTTTTGATCCAGAGGATAACCGTGTAGATCTCAGATCTGATCTCTCTCGAACTCCTGCCTTATTTGGTGTGGATGATCGCCAAGAACCAGATCTGAAAAGTCCGAGTCTTTAAAGCTTCAAGATTCCAAAGTTGAGCTCTCAATCCAGCAGAGTTTCCCCTCAAAAGTTCACCAAAAATCCAACCTCTAAACAATGAGCCCTCCTTCTCTATTTATAGGTATCTCAATCCAGATCTGGGCTCAGATCTGGGCCCAGATCTAGCTCGCTCGGCCAGGTGGTTCGGCCACCTACGTGGCTCGGTTTTGGCCGAGCCCTCCAGGTGGTTGCTTCTTCGCCCGTTTTCCGATTTTACGATTTTATCCGAACTTTATTGTTGATCTGGACTCTGATTTGGCAGTCCGGATCCTGATTTGGTAGTAAATCCGCTTTGGTGTTCGAGTTCGAGTCCGCTCCCGATCTTGTTTGATGTGGTGGACTCTACGGTTGGATGACTCGTTGATTCATCGACCCGTTAGCTTGATTGGGCATGCGATTGGATGTATTCCGTTGTTTGCGTGCGGTTCGTTAACCTCGTCGCCTAGTTAATCCGCTTCGTCGCATCTCACTTGGCTTCGGTGTTGTGGTCTAACGATCATGCTTGGATATATCGCCCGATGGTTTGTTGGTTTGTCGAATCACCGTACCGAGCTGTGTTAAGGGACCTATAAGCAGTTTTATACGCCTACAGTTACTATCAGATTGCCTTGGTAGGAGTCAGCCCGATTGCAAAGAAGAAATCTTCTCAGATAAGCCTAAAGTAGTTCTTGAGTTATTTATTCAAGAACCTGGATAAATCTAATGAAGTCATTTGGGAGCTGAAGCCTTTAAATCCTTTAGAGATCAATGAGTTGATCAAAAAGTCTGGTGCCCGCTCTTATACTAACACAAGTGCTGAGGGTAAATTCCCGATGGGGACCAAGTTCAAGACCTTCCTTTGGTGCGCACAAAAGCCCATCCGACCCATGACCCTATTGGCCGGCTAACGCATGATTTGGTTGAAGAAATGAGTAGTGTCGTATCAGAGCTCTGATGCCCTACCAATTGAGGTATTATTCCTAACCATCCAGCTAGCCCATGGGAAAAGCATATCTCTTATTCCGGCGATGGTCGCCGACATTCATCGTGGACTTCGTCAGGTAGTTACTGCCTTCACCCAAGTAGAAGATACGCCATCCGTTAAGATCCCCACGGCAAAAGTGGAGCTCCCTGACACTTATTTGATGGTGTGACTGGTTATTGACCATCCTGACTTGATGTTAGCTCCAATAGATGCGGACTTATCCACTCCCTTGTTACGGTTGCTCGAAGGGTGTAAGTGGAAAGCACATAGCCTTTGGGAAGTGAGGAAGAGCTTACAGATCCATAAGGGTTGGGTGTTCTCCCCGTGCTTTCCTTGATTTTCCGGTCGCTATGGTGGATTGTTGGTTGATGAAGAGATGCCTGGGATGAATCAGACTTCCCTTGACGGCTGTTTTAGATGGCTAATGAACATAAGGCTGGGCCATCTTATTTTTCGGGTGAAGAATCACTGCTACTTGGAGCCTTACTTGCCGTTCTTATTTGGCCACCAGTTCAAATATGATCAATTCTATATTATGAATCCAAACTGACAGCTCCGGACTCACATTGGACTAGTAGACAGTGCTCGATCTTAGTTATGGAACGTGACGGTCTGTACCGGTGCTAAGTTCCATCTCTCGGGTGCTGAACGCCTGTTAGAGTTGACCTATTTATATTGCAAGTGGATTATAGTAGCCATTGAGTTCATCCAAGTGAGGCCAATCATAGAGTTGCTAGCCGAAGCCACGTCCCGAATCGCTGATAGGATAGTTCGGGAAAACATGCAACGATAGAGAAGCCGCGAAAAAGAACCCCACTAGCCCTTCAGGTAAAGGGAAACATATAACAGAGGAAGAAGAGGAGCCCTTCGTTTTTGACAAGGAGACTTCGGAAGAAGAAATCGTAGGTGGTGAAGACATAACAACAGGCAGCAATGAAGAGGAACTCAGTACAAGTTTTTCAGAGTCCTTTTACAAAGAAATGTTGGATCTGGCGATCGTCGATCCAACTCGCCGACTTAAGGCTCGAAAGAGGTGGAAAGTTTTACCCAGTTATCCTCATAGTATGATTGTTGAACTTCCAGGTGTAGCTTCCGAAGAAGAGAAAGAAGATGAAGAGCCCCACCTCATATGCCGGATGAGATCCCGACCTACAACTCAAGTCACTTCAGAGGTGGAGTCGCGCTCCAAATCTAAACAAGAGAAAGTCATAGACCCCGAAGAGGTTCGTCCCACCAAGCGAAAGAAACTAGCTTACAAGCGATAGGACGAGCCTCCGACTTTTGAGGCGGGGCTAGCCAGCGACGTGTATACCAATAGAGAAGGTAACGCTTTAACTCTTCATGGTCTTTTGATTCTTTTACTTATTAGTTCTTAGACTTAGCAAATTTTGTATTTTAGGGGTCATGAAAAAGTGAAATGGCATACGACCCTTCTTCTCCCAACTTTGATTATTTTGAAGGACTTGGCTTCTCGCAACAGATGGACGAGGCCATAGCTAAAGAGCCCGTAGATGTTGAAGTAGGTGTAGTCGTTAGAACTGGCAAAGGTGTTGGTGTAGGACCTAGTCCATCCACAATGGTCTCTAGCCCAGGTACATCTAACACTGGTAGTACACCTTTCATATAGCAATTTTGGGAATTGAACGATTCAGAATTCGTGCTTTCCCTAAATGTTTCCATGCTTCTGGCCCTTTTAGAAAAAAATACAAGAAGCGAGCATAAGTGATGGGATAGCAAAGCTCGCTGTCGCTACCAGAGGTGAGTTTAAAACTCAAATTTAGCCAATTCTCAACTTTTCCTCTTTGTGTTTTAATAGTTAGATTTTCCTATAGATATTTGAATGGAGGGTTCAGATGATGAAGAAACCTTTCAAGACACGGCCCTCGAAACGTTGATCACATCTTCATCTGATCCAATACAAGACCCTTCGGGATCCGGTGATAGGCTACTTGACGACATGTTATCTGAGCAAACCTGTCACAAAGTCATCAAACCAACTCACGAGGCTACTGACCAACTATCGGAGTTGGTTCCGATGCAGGTATGAGTTTCATCCCCTTATGGCAGTTATTCGTTTATCGATTTCACTAAATCCTATGGGAGTCTTAATTATAGGACCAATCATTAAGACTGATGCATCTACTGTTGTTGGGATATCTTATGAACTTGAGGGTTTTATTTTCTCACTGTTGGCAGGAACTATCATAGAAGCTCAATCATCGGTTCCCCAAACTCAGCTCATCACCCCTTTAGATACAGCGACTGTAGGGGCCACTATAACTACGGGGATCAATCCGATTAAACAAGTCGTGAGACTAACTAAAGAAGTCGGTACGTCAACGACTATCACCTCCACAATAACTCTAATGATTCATGAAGTTGGGCAAGTGGGACCGAGCGCGGAGCGTCAAATTGAAGAAACCTCAGTCACCATTGGTGAGTTCCATTCCGTCACTTACCTTGGAAATATTCGGACCAATATTCCTAAATAGTCACTTTTCTTTTCTTTATAGGGCTCTCAGCTCAGCTTTATGATCTTTTTAAGGCACTGCTATCCAATAATGACCCAGATAATATCCTATTCCGCATGGAAGTTCATTCTTTCTTCTCGTTCATGAATGGGATGGTTGATAATCTTCTCCACAACGTGCTTTCCATTGATCTCTTCATGTCATATCTTGGTCATCAAGTGACCTTCCTGAGGAGTCAAGGATATTTAGATCTGGCGGATGATATTACTGCATACTTGGGTCGTCTCGAGCATGAGCTTGAAAAGCTAAAGGAATTCCAGACTGCTGGTGTCTCTTCATACGTGGCCGCTCAGATGGAAGCCAGGTTATAAGCATGGCGCAAAGCTCAAGCATCTGCTGATTCCAAGATTCGGGAAGAAGAGGGTCTTATTCACCAAATAAAGGTAGCTTTTGCTAATAAATTGGCAGCCCTTCTTCGTAATATCAACTCTTTTCTTGCATCAGGCGCCGCCACAATAGCGCGACTCGAGTTCGAACTTAAAGCGGTGAAGGATGCTCAAGCTGCTTTGAAGATGACGAAGGTCCAGCAGAGCACGCTCAAGAAGTAATGTACGGGCAATTGGTACTCTCCAAAGAGAAGGTGGTCATGATGAAAGCAGAAGTCACGAAGGTATTGGCTGCTGATGAAGAGTCAATGAAGGCCACGCTTCAGAGCGATCTTGAACAAGCCTATGCGGAGGAGTTGTCCAAACTTGAAAAAGCAAGTCCGTAGTCATAAGCTTAATGTAGATTGATTGTAATCTTTGTATCTACAAACTCAATTTTATTAATGAAAGATATTTCTTTGCTCATTGTATTTTTATTATGATTTCTCATTCTGCTTGGAATAATCAATCATAATACTTATAGGATTTTTAGCAAACCCTCAGCCATTAACGGGTTTGATGTGCCTTTACCGATCACCGTTTTAATCGGGCTAGCATGTGAATTATCTAAGTCCTTTTCACATATAATATTACACTAAAAGAATGAACTCTCTTAGACTTAATGTACGATATCAAATACGTAGTCTGTGCTATTTTTAGAAATATGCCATCCGGCAATGCGTATTAGGTGTAGGCTTATCCCTATTTAGGATTTGGGATAAAATTCCTCATGCGTAAAAGGCATGGATTTTTGTTGCTACGATTTTGAATACGTAGACTTGGTCGTTTTCGTGGGAACGGACCACCCGGTAGTATGTGATAGTTACAGGCTTATCTCTATTAAGAGATCAAGATAAAGTTGTAGATGGTAAAAATTACCTTAGAAGACGAAGCACGAAATTCGCCTGCATATTCAAGCCGTCCGCATTGCTTAGAAATTAAGCTCACCCAAGGAGTAACCATAGACCCGCCTGCATGAAGCTCGCCTCACCTGCATGAGTCAAGAGCGAATTCGCCTACAAACGGCAAGCTCACCAAACTCACTAGAGTACTTAGTAGCCGCTATACCACGTACAGGGATGGGCCTTCCTACTCCCCACGACGTGAAGGGAAGGAGCACAGTACTCCAAGCCAATTAAGTAGCCGCTCACAGTACGAGTGGTTGGTCAAATACATGCAGTCGTCAAGTCTGCCTGCATGAAGCTCGCCTCACCTACACGAGTCAAGAGCTGAATTCGCCTACAAACGACAAGCTCGCCAAACTCACCAGAGTCCTTGGCAACCGCTATACCACGTATAGGGATGGTCTTTCCCACTCCCCACGACGTGAAGGGAAGAAGCACAGTACTCCGAGCCCATCAAGTAGCCGCTCACAGTACGAGTAATTGGTCAAATCCATGCAGTCGTCAAGTCCGCCTGCATAAAGCTCGCCTTGTTTGCACGAGTCAAGAGCCAAACTCGTCTACAAA
Source organism: Asparagus kiusianus (assembly GCA_022839385.1). Lineage (NCBI taxonomy): Eukaryota > Viridiplantae > Streptophyta > Magnoliopsida > Asparagales > Asparagaceae > Asparagus > Asparagus kiusianus. The sequence goes on from BQKN01000261.1 coordinate 20,885, forward strand.
CGGTAAGCTCGCCAAACTCACCAGAGTACTTGGCAGCCGCTATACAACATACAGGGATGGGCCTTCCCATTTCCCACGATGTGAAGAGAAAGAGCACAGTACTCTGAGCCCCTCAAGTGGCCGCTCATGGTACAGGTGAGCGGCAAGATATCTCCCAACAATACATGGTCATATCCCATGATTCAAGGAGTGGTCATGTGGTCTCTCCTCTATTTAAGAACTTCTTCTGGCCACGGAGAAGGGGTCAGCCGTTCAGCAGAGGAGGGTAGTTGAACAGGTTCAGCAAGGGCAGAAGTTCAATTAACTCACAGTTAATTGATCAGTTAGCTGAACCACAGCTCTCAACTCTCGAAGGAGTTGACAACAAGCTCTTTGCATGATCTTTGCATTGTAGCACCTCCTCCTAGCTTCGGGCCTTTATCGCCATCGAACTCGAAAACTCAAACTCGACTAACACGAGCTTCTACTAAGTACTGAAGCTCACCAGCAACCTCGGTCGAATCGTCCAAGGGAAGCAGACTCGGTACGAGAATCGAGCGAGGCATCCTATAGATACCAAAGTCCCCACGTTAAATAAGGAGGGCCTTCCCTCCGCTTCTATTGTAATTTCGATTTATTAGTTTGTAATAAGCTATTCTTATTAATACAAACGAAATCCCTATTTCGGAAGATCAAAATTTACACCTACAGAAGATGGCGACCACAGTGGGAGGAACTATTTCTTCAACAGAAATGATTTCTTCAACAGAAATGATGGTAGCTTAATTCGATGAGGTTCCTATTGGGACAACGGTGGAGTCCCTAGAAATCGAGTTCGACCAGGCCAAGTACGAAGAGTACTTGTCCTCCTCCTCCTCTAGTAGCGATGCATCCCGCAAACGCCACCAAGTCGTGTGCAGGGCCCGACCTCAAACGGTCAAAACCCCCATGCTCGAGGATGCCATCCGAGTCATGGCAGGGAATCAAACTTCCCCAAAATCGATCATGGCCAAACCAAAGGCCGACAACACTAGGAGGAATATCGCCAAATGGGTCGCCAAACGACCCTCACAAATCTTCACCCAAGAGGAAACGGAGGTTCACTCTGGTGCGAACCGGGTCGACATGAACCGCCCAGATGCTCCTCTTTCAAAAAGAGCCTGGCAATGACGACGACAGCTCCTCGCCCGGCAGAAGGTTCAAACCTTCGCCTCGTATGACGACCTGAGGTATTATTTAGGTCTGAACGAGGCAAGGCGGAGACTCGACCCTCCTAAGGCTGAGGAGATCACCAAATCAGAAGAACTCTTACAAGCAGGTGGGATTTGCCCTAACCAAAACATCTCCCATTCTGTCGAAACCAACGCTCCAGGCGGGCTCGCCAAAATAGGCGGATTTTGCTTCTCAGCTCACATCCCTGAAGCAAACAGACCGCACCACTCGGGCGAGTCTGTTGAACCGCTGACATCAAGCGAGCCACGTCAAGTCCGCTCAATGGACAGGCGTCATGGTCAAATAAGCCTTCATAATAAAGGCAAAGCAGTAGGCGAGACATCCCAAATTCGCCCACATGGGCGAGTAGACGAGGTCCGCCAATGGGCGCAAACTCTCCCGAGCATGGCAACTCGCCTGTCAAGGCAAACCCGCCCAACTCCTACACCTAAACACCCCTCCTGGAGTGCGCAATGGGGTTCATCT
>BQKN01000261.1:22571-42375 GCA_022839385.1 Asparagus kiusianus
GACCCATACCATCAGGTTCTTGGTCACAGATCTGAGTGTGACCTCAACGATCGTTGAGATACGAGGCGAAGGATCAACCACCACACGGGTAGATGCTTCCCCTTGGGCAGAAGCCCCCTGGATCGGCGACCCTATCTCGACCGACGCTTCTTCAAGATTATGAGTCTCACCTTCAGAGTCGGATGGTCCCTCGTCCCTCGACATTGTCTCATGGGGCGAGTCATCGTCTTCGCTGCTGGTTTCACTACCTTCTTCAGCCGACCGGTTAGCCTAAGTAGGGGAATACTCTTTGCCAGCGGCATACGAGGCCGGAGCAGTTGTAGATACAGGAAGGAGGTTAATAATAACTCCTGAAAAGAGCCCCATAAGCGGTTCGGCAGAGATAGAGCCACGACACTCGAACACACTCTTACCTGAGTCACCGAGCTCTGCTTCATCTCCGGCTCCCCCGTCTTCATCGAAAGGAATGGGGATCGCCTCCTTAATTGTACATGCATTGAGTCAACGTGAATGTTAGATAATACTAATTCAACCCTACACCTGGAGATACGGTACTAAAGGTTACCTCTTGGTATAATGGTAGGAGTCGTCAAGACCACCACCTGCTGCTCCACAGCAGACGAGGGAACAACCTCCGAAGTTGCCGAAACCATCCCTGAGGCAGTAAGCGGAGCGGGCGTAACACCACTGGCCGTAGGGGTAGTCACCCAAGGAATTAGCACAGGGGCTACATCATCCTGGCCTCTCGTCACTCCGATAGCCTCAGCCACCTCCTCGTGACGGGCCTTATTAGCCACCTCCACCCTGGAACTGTGGGACACGGCTTCCCATTATCGCTTGGAGAGAAGAGAGCTACTAGGGGCTAAGAGCAGCATCCCCAGTTGCCTAGTGATTGTTCCCCGAGCCAACTCATCTGATCCTCTCGGCACGTCAACAGGATCCAATTGAGGATGAGGGGACGGAGCGCGAGCCGCAAATTCCCCGAAGTCTCCCGAGCCAGTGTAAAGATCATTGGCCTCCTCTTCAGGGGCATCCTCAAACCATTCCTCCACAGTTTGGTGACCCTTTAGCCTTGAGCGGCGGGGAGCTACCCTCGGGTGATGCACTCGCTCTGCCAAGCAAGAACTTTAAAACCGAAAGCCCTCAGGGTTCACGCTGGCACCTCGATACCACCGATAATAGAGGAGCGAATGGTGAAGGGTTGTGATCCTTAGCCGACAACTCGAAGTGTGCATTTGTGCAACCAGCATAGGTCTAGAACCACCCTTGCGCACTATCAACCAACCCTCCTTCATAATCAAAATGGGGGTTGACGTTCCCGACATAACTCTAGTCATACCCAAACTGACGGGCAAACCTACAAGGGAAATAAGGCTCAAGGTAACATGCGGAGCCAGTTCACAAGATTTGATACCCCGGCCGGATGTTAACTAACCACCGGAAGGCGTCACAAGAGAGGACGGTGTTATGGGCCGCCGTCGACACGTCCTGAAGCGACTCGCCATAGCCGCCCCCAATGAAGTAAGGAAAGAATCGCCGGAAGTTGTAATGGCCGAAGTAAGACAACGTCTTCCTCATGTCAGGGACGTCTTTACATTTCCAAGAGCATCTTTCCAGACGCTAGACAAACGGGACGGATCCCCTTCCCGGTAGAGCCGCTGGGGCACTCATCAAGCATTTGTAGTAGTATACGAACCACGCCATCAGATAAGTATACAGCAGCCCCACTCTTGGATTAGGGGTCTTGGCGACTTCGCCTTCGCCTTCGCCCTCATCGACATATGACACGTGACAAAACTGGTTTGTCAGTGTGCGAAGCCCCCTTTGGATACAGGCTACTGTTGCCGACACCAACGCATACGGCCTCCCGTAGGCCAAGCGTACCGCAGGGTAAACCACTGCCACCGGGAGCGCCTCGAAGGATTGGTTGGGAACCACGCACCTCTTCAACCATAGCATGAGGTATCCCGCGAGCAGAGCCTTAGCGGATATAGGAGATTTGGCTTGATGGTGGAACGACTGAAAGGTCATCCCGAATGGTAACCCGCCCTCGTCATGCTCAAGGGTTATGACGGATTCCCCTTTGGCCATCCGACTCTCCACCTTGGCCGGGTCACACTCACCTAGTGGTAGAGTAGGCCTCCTCTTGATATCGTTCCCAGGGAATAGGTAATCAGCCCAGTTCTTGTGGCTGATCCCGGGAGTCCTCTTCTTCTTGCCCTTGTGGTCCACTACGCCCAAGGTGTTAAGACATATGTGGTAATGGCCGAGCAACTACCATAAAGTCTCAACCACTAAGGGAAACCGACCCGAAAGATAGTCGATCTCATCCTGACCCGGCATCTACTCCTCGTAGGGGAAGCTTCCAAACGGCAACCCCGACACATCATACATCTCGTGAAGGGTTATACCAAGCTCACCGTTGGGGGTAAAGAAGGTACTGGTATCCAAGCAGTAAAGTTCCAAGATACTGTGGAACTATAGGGCATTGATCTTTAGGCCATGCTGGGTGGCTCGGACGGCTACGAATAGCTCAGAGCCCGCGAGGTCAGAGTTCTCCGTCAAGACATACTCGGTGATCTTGGACCACCAAGTGCCACTACCAAGCACAGAATGAATCCATCCTAGAGCCCTGAAGTCCTTCGGAGGGAATTGCCCCCCTGCCTAGAAGAAACGATGGTAGAAAGTCTCCGCCACTACAGTCGTCTCCCCCACAGGCCATTCATTATTCAACAAGCCATGACGTAAGGCAACCACGTGCTTACAAGATCTGTCGACCCCGTACCTAGCGGATGACCCTATGAAGACACCACAAACTACCCCATCTTGGATAGGAGTGAGATCCCAGTTCATCGATCTCGGGACCACGAGCGACCGCAACTCGACTATCGAAAACCTCCTCGGCATACTGGGAAGGTAGGACCCCATCCACGACATGGAGCCATTTACTATCTCCAAGTAGTAGAGCGGAAGGGTCAGCCGCGGCATCACCAAACATGAACTGGGGCTTTTTCAACTCCGCCCTGGCCACGTCTATCAATGCTGTATCAGTAATCAACTCACGCAGCGTGAGATGATGCCCATCAGCCACTCTCTTGACCAACTCCTCCGGCTTGTCAGCAGCAAAGATAGGTACTGGATCAAGAAGAGGGAATCGGGAGGGCATCGTGAAGCCTAAGCCACCGGCAAGACCAATGGCAACACCCTTCGAAAGGGCTTGTTCAGAAAAAGGGGCTACAAAATAGGGTCAAAGGATGAGAACTAAAATGGCAATTAGGATCAGAAAACTTCTTAGTCTTCCGAGCAGGCGAATTTCTTCAAACAGATCTTGACTAGCGAGACTAAGCCCGCCTGACAAAAGAGGAATCCACTTGATAAAAGACAAGACTGTCTGAACTGGATTCGCCTTACAAGGCCGAATCCACCTGAAAAGGGGGAAATTCATCCAAATCATGAAAATTGCCAAGAAAAGAAAATCCGTAAAAGGAGACAAACAAACAGTGCTCGTCTTCTCAAGACAGCGATATTCATCGACGCGAAACCGTTAGACTTACCCGAATACACTCCAGAGACGCTGGCAGCCGCGCTAGCGGCAGCATCGCTAGAAGAACCATTCTCCTCGAAACGCACTTCATAGACTTTGGCGCCATATCAGAAAGTCAGGAAAGAAACCTGAGCTTTTCTCTTTAAAAGTTTTGGGCGAACAGAAATTCTTGAGCACAGTAATCCCCAACAGAAGGGGACGAAGCCTATTTAAAAGCAAAACGCTTGCGGTTGAGAGGCGAATCCACGATCGAATTCGATGGCCCAGATCGCTCTCAAGGGGCGAGGTGTGGGTAGTTGAGGAACATGGCCACGATCGAAATCAACGGCCTAGATCGCTCTCAACAGTTTGTTTTTCGACGGTTACAGAGCAACCGTCGAGACAAGGAATGGGTCGAGCGAATCGAAACCCAGAATCCACACCGAAATTCACGACCGGATCTAACAGCTGAAACAAAAAGTACGTCCATGATCCATCATCAAGCGAGGCACGTAGGAGTGACACCGCCTTGTCAAATCGCATTTAATGTGACCTGATGAATCCACACGGTCTTAGCCGGAAAGCACAAAGCACAAGGCTTTGTTGACGAACACGTGACTCACTTTCCACCATTTCAAATTACACCTGAAGAAAGAATTTTGCCTGCGAACAGATGGCAAGCTTGCACTTCAGATTGTCAAATCTCACCCGTAAAGCGAAATTCGCCTGTAAAAATAGGCCTCGCCCAAACAGCTCGTTTGTTGGGCCTAGTTCGCCTCTGAAGGAGAATCCCGAGTTTCGAACCATCGATGGAGTGGTCTCACTCACACAATCAGACCCACTGAACGATGCAGCTCATGGATGCACCCTCCGGGCGCACTCGTGAGTAATGGTTGTTTAGTCAAAATTGTTGCGATACAACCGAACCGTGACTTGATAGTTATGATTAACTCAAACCCACGCCTCAAACGGCTAAAGGTTAGAGCAGAAATCTTAGCATTAAGCCTAAGAAAAACTACTTGACAGCTCATCATACTGAGGGGAATAGTATGACTAGCCTGATTCAAACTATGATTGGTAAAGGTAAATCAAACCCGTTGATAGCTGAGAGTTTGCTAAGAATCCTAAAGATAGCCAAATTAGCCCTAACTCATCAGGAACTTCTTTATTCAAAGTGTTCCAGACCACACATGAGTTGGTTTAGGTCTAAAAACTTTGAAGGGGGTCTTGTAGTTTGTAAAAATTACCTTGAAAGACGAAGCACGAAATTCGCCTGCATATTCAAGCCGTCCGCACAACTTAGAAATTAAGCTCACCCAAGGAGTGACCATAGACCCGCCTGCATGAAGCTCACCTCGCCTGCACGAGTCAAGAGCGAATTCGCCTACAAACAACAAGCTCACCAAACTCACCAGAGTACTTGATAGCCGCTATACCACGTACAGGGATGGGTCTTCCCACTCCCCACGACGTGAAGGGAAGGAGCATAGTACTCTGAGCCCATCAACTACCCGCTCACAGTACGAGTGATTGGTCAAATCCATGCGGTCATCAAGTCCGCCTACATGAAGCTCACCTCGCCTGCACGAGTCAAGAGCTGAATTCGCCTACAAACGGCAAGCTCGCCAAACTCACCAGAGTACTTGACAGCCGCTATACCACGTACAGGGATGGTCCTTCCCACTCCCCACAACGTGAAGGGAAGGAGCACAGTACTTCGAGCCTATCAAGTAGCCGCTCACAGTACGAGTGATTGGTCAAATCCGTACAGTCGTCAAGTCCGCCTACATGAAGCTCGCCTCACCTGCACGAGTCAAGAGCCAAACTCGCCTGCAAACGGCAAGCTCGATAAACTCACCAGAGTACTTGGCAGCCGCTATACCACATACAAGGATGGGCCTTCCCATTTCCCGTGACGTGAAGGGAAGGAGCATAGTACTCTGAGCCCCTTAAGTGGCCGCTCATGGTACAGGTGAGCGACAAGATATCTCCCAACAGTACATGGTCATATCCCATGATTCAAGGAGTGGCCATGCGGTCTCTCTCTATTTAAGAACTTCTTCCGGCCATGGAGATGGGGTCAGCCATTCAGAAGAGGAGGGCAGTTGAACAGGTTCAGCAAGGGTAGAAGTTCGATTAACTCACAGTTAATTGATCAGTTAGTTAAACTACAGCTCTCAACTCTCGAAGGAGTTGACGACAAGATCTTTGCATGATCTTTGCATTGTAGCACCTCCTCCTAGCTTCAGGCCTTGATCACCATCGAACTCAGAAACTCAAACTCGACTAACACGAGCTTCTACTGCGTACTGAAGCTCACCAGCAACCTCGGTCGAATCGTCCAAGGGAAGCAGACTCGGTGAGAGAATCGAGCGAGGCGTCCTATAGCTACCAAAGTCCCCACGTTAAACAAGGAGGACCTTCCCTCCGCATCTGTTATAATTTCTATTCATTAGTTTATAATAAGCTATTCTTATCAATACAAACGAAATCCCTATTTCGAGAGATCAAAATTTACACCTACAAAAGTCCCTCATGCGTGTGAGTTATTGATTATGATGTTGTTGAAATATTGTGTCTTTTCTTGGGGCAAAGACGAACCCGATATCAGAGAGGAAGAATTTTATATTCTATCTCTGGATCTCTTTTAGGGTAAAGACAACCCAATGCTGGAGAGGAAGAATTTTATATTTTATCTCCTACTGCAAAAGAGACTCAAAGTGGGATCTTCACTTTGAGAATCTAGAAGGTGAAACTAAAAGTGGAATCTCCACTCTGAGAATCGAAAAGACTCAGATAACCCTAACTTTTATTGGATTGGTTACCTGATCTAAAAATAAACTTTCGTGTTTATCGAGATGAAATTCTGACTCCAACCCTAACTTTTATAGGTTTGACCAAAGGGGATAATTAGAAGCCTTTTGTTTATCAAAAAGGAATTTTAGTTGTGGTCCTAACCGTTTGATGGTTTGACCAGGTGGGGGTTATTAAGACAACCCTAACTTTTATAGGTTTGATCATTCAGCTTGGGCGGAAGCCTTTCGTTTATCGAAAGGGAAGTCCGATTTAAAAGTGGATCTCTCGTTCATTGAAGGATTCAAGAGGGGATTTTAGCTTTGGTCCAAACTATAGGAAGGTTTGACCAAGAAACATTAGGAGTGTGGTACAAATAATAGTGGAATATTGATTTGTACGAATCACTTAGTGGGGATTTTCATCATCAAGTGACAGGGACTTAACATGAAAATGGATTGCTAATTTGCCATGAATCAGCAGCTTGAACTTTTGAGTATCGTGTTGGGACTTTAACATTGGGAGTGTTAAGTGCACAACACAGTGGGAGTCTGAATGGACTCAGCCAAAAGAATTTTGGTGGACCCACTACTAATTAATTTGATTAGTGAGCGACTTTGTGGTGGAGGACCGTGAATTATCAAGCACTCCATAATTACACCGTGAGAGTTTCGTGAGGGAAATTTGACCGAATGAGGTCATTTCAACTAAAGAGTACTCGAAAAATCACAATGGGAGAGTTTTAATCATCTTGGAAATGATTGAATAGCCACCGCGGGAGGTTATTAATCACTTTTTATTTATGATTAATGATAAATTATTCAGAAGAGTGGTCTTCATCTTGAACAATCAGCTGATCTTGGGTTATCCTTAAGAATACCATATACAGTATTCTTCAGGAACTTCCCGTTAAATAAGTTATCCTGAGTGTACTAAGGATAGTACTTTTTCAGGAACTTTCCATTTATTGGCATCATAAGCTTGTCACCGTCTTAGTTGATCAAGCACTATATGCCGTTTGAGTAGACTGTTTTTATCACAAACGGTCCTTCCCATTTGGTTGGAACTTGCCTTTCTTCTTAGAGTTAAGTATCATTGGTCACCGCACAATGAGAACCAAGTCCCTTCCTTGAAGCTTTGTTGTCGGACTTTTTTGTCAAAGTCTCGAGAAATTCTAGCTTGGTAAAACTCAATTTACAACTGAGCTTCTAAATGCTTTTCATCTAACATCTAAAGTTTTTTGAGACGTTTCTGTTGTTCTTTCTCCATTGGCATCCTAGTTGCGAGAGCAACACAAAGGGATGGAATTTGAATTTCCAAGGGAATAACAACTTCGCATCCATACACTAGAGAGTTCAGAGTGACCCCGGTAGGTGTGTGGACTGTGGTACGATAGGCCCAAAGAGCTTCGCCGAGTTTGTCATCCTAATCTCGCTTGTTGGTCTTCATGAGTTTTGACAAAATCTTTATGATTATCTTATTGAATTCCTCGGCCAATCCGTTCATCGTGGGATTATAAGTCATCGACGAGACACCTTGGATCCTGAACTTCCCACAAAATTTGATGAATGCATTGCTAACAAATTGAGGACCGTTGTCATGTATGATTAGTCTTGGAATACCGTATCGATAGATGATGTGGTGTTTGACAAACTTGACGACGTCGCTTGTCTTCACTTCTTTAAGTGGAACTGCTTCGACCCACTTTTAGAATTCATCGATGATTGCTAAAATGAAATGATCACCTTTGGTTGATGGTAGAAAAAAAGGACCAACAATGTTCATTCCCTATGTCTCGAATGGCCACAAAGTGGCCGAAGGGTGCAGGTACTCTGGGGTTGATGCATGTAATTTGTGTGTATTTGACATGTATGACACCGTCAGGCATAGTCAACTGCATCTTTAACCATGGTTGGTCAATAATACCACATTCTTCTAGGTTGATCGCAGAGCTTAAGACCAGGTTGATGTACACCACAAGTTTCATCGTGCTTTTCTTTGAGAGACTCTTCCGCCTCTTTGGTCAAGAGGCATCAAAGTAACAAACCGTCGTATACGTGATGATACAGCACTTGGGTCGCCGAGTTATAATAAAATCTCAGCGCTCTTTGTCGGACCGAGTCTCTTTCTTTTATATCTTGCGACAAAATTCCATGCACGACATAGTCGATGATGGGGAATCGCTAATCTCAAGGCTCAAGCTCAATCCTAGCCGTGTGCACCTCCTTGATGTCCAAGGCACAGTCTGGTATGAAGAGTTAGAGAGTTCTCACAGTGACCTATTGTTTCGTGTTGGGAGGCTATGCCAGAGATACCGCTAATGCTGCCAGTGCATCTGTGTACGTGTTCTGGAGACGCGAAATGTATTCGATAAAGAATTCTTTAAACGAACCTTCCATCTCAATGGCTGCCTTATGGTACGGTATCAGGTCTTGATTCCTAACTTCGTACTCTCCTCGAATTTGGTTGACTATTAGTTGAGAATCACCAAAAGCTTTGAGATATTAGACCCCTAACTCTTTGGCGAAACTGAGCCCAATGAACAGCGCGTTGTATTTGGCTACGTTGTTGGAACATGATTCGGTGAGTGAATAGGCTCGAGGCGGTGAGTGAATAGGCTCGAGGCATTACATGTTTCTCCGAGAAAACTAAAACAACTCCAACCCCTGAGGAAATTTTAGAACATCCGAGAGGACTCGCCATATTAGTTGATTGGGAAGCACCATCGAAGTATAACTACCACACCTGTTGATGAGAGGTAGTGTTGACATTGTAGGTTTCATCAGGCAAATCTTCATATAATTCGGCTGCATCCGTTATGGGGTTAGCTGCCAAAAGATCACAAATCACTTATCCTTTGACTGACTTCTGTTATTTGAAGTGTAGATCATATTAGGACAAGAGTAGGGCCTATTTTGCAAGTCGCCAATTCATAGAGGACGGTTGCGTCATGAATACCCAGACTGGGTTAACGTTAGAAATAACAAAGATCGTCTATCCAACGAGGTAGTGTCGCATCCTTTGGATGGCAAACACCAACGCGAGACATTCCTTCTCAATCATTGGATATCAAGATTCGGCACCAATCAAAGTTCGACTTAAGTAATAGATAGCCTGTTCATGAACGTTGTCATCGTCTTGTACAAGCAAAGCACTTAACGAGTGGTTCATCGCCTTGATGTAAATTAAAAATAGTTTATCTGACTTCGGTACAATGAGGACTGGAGGATTCGCCAGATAGTTTTGACATCTTCGATTGCCTTCTGACATGCATCATCCCAAATAAACGACACCCCTTCTTCGTGAGCTTGGAAAATGATTGGCATTTCCCGGATAGATTCAAGATGAACCGATGGATATAGGCTAGTCTCCCTTGTAATCCTCTGAGTTCTTTAAGGTTTCTCGGGGGTTGCAATTCATGTGTTGCCTTCACCTTATTGGGATCAATGTGTATACCCTTGATGGTGATGATGAATCCTAGGAACTTACCGCTAGACATTCCGAGGAAAGACTTGATGGGATTCATCTTTAATTGGGGACTCCACATGAGATCGAACATCGTCCTCAAATCTTTGATATGGGTATCTTTGTTAGGACTTTTCACGACCAGGTCATCAACATAACATTCAACGGTCTTCCAGAGATGCTCTTGGAAAATCTTTAACATTGCTCGTTGATAGGTGGCTCCTGCGTTCTTCAATCCAAAAGGCATGACTGTGTACCAGAAGACACTGAGAGGTGTTCGGAATGTGGTATGTTTTTCGTCATCCGGGTACATCTTGATTTGGTTGTAATCCGAAAACTGTGACGCTACTGGATTCACACAAGGCTGCAGTCCAAGGTGAAACCAAGAATATCAAACCTGCCATGCACCACACCGTGCAATAACATGTTTCACCATCACAATTACTATCTCTCTAGTAGAGTCAATAACAGGTGTAGGTACAAAAAACTAGTAAAAGATAATACAAGAATCAACTGATGAAATAATAGAGATCAAATTAATATTTCATCAGCTAACATACTGAAGTACAAGTCAATGTCTGAAATAAATGAACTGGAGTTATCAATAAGTCTCAAATACAAAATGTATGAATATGAGGAAATAAGGCACACAACCTTTACAACTTCTAGAAATAAAATCCTCAAATGTCTAAACAGAAGTCTACAGTGGAGCTCAAAAGAAAAATATAACTAAAACAGATAGCTAAAGCTAAAGTGCATCATCATCAACCTACAACTCTCCGGGCTCCTGGATCGTTACCTGAAAGGGGGAGGGACAACGAGCATCAAAGCGCTAGCGAGCAACATCACAACCAACCCCAAGGGAAAGGGCTCGTCGTATACAGAAAATACAGTTAATACATATATATAAAACCACCGATCCTATTTAGGAACTTACAACATGAGCTTAAGTACGTCGAACGAAATAATCCAAGCAAGGAAACCCTCATGTATATACCTTGTAGCTCAAATTATAGATCCCTAATGATAAGAGGGTTTTAGTACTAAGGAAATTACAACACGAGCATAGGTACGTCGAGTGAAATAATCCAAACAAGGAAACCCTCATGTATATACCGTGTATCTCAAATTGTAAATCCCTAAATACCAAACCCGAAATCTAATATAGGAACAATAATAAAAGAAGACAAACTCATCTCAGAACTTAAATCCGGTGTCATGTCATAACTCACATAAGTGTCATGCCCAGCCTATGCAAGTATCAGTGTCAATCTCAAGGTCTAAACTGATGTCCAACACATAGACTAAAACTAGATGTAGTGGATGTCCAACACATGGACTACATATAAAAATTGTCCAACACATAGACTGAGTGTGATAAATGTCCAACACATGGACTACACATCATAATTGCCCAACACATGGACTAGATAAAATATATGAACAGATGCATATACCCTAATTTCTCACGTGTCTCGGCATGCAAACCTAAACTCGTGTCCGCATGTCATCTCACATGTAAAGATACAGGTTAAACAATAATTTCTAATATCTGTTATCCGAGGTGACTCCTCATTCATATTAAAGCACACAACAATAATAAACAAGCATAAACAGTTTCAGTTAAACTGAAACAACCCAAATAGATCCAAACCGAGGAAACTGGAAAATTCCTCATCAGTCGACTCATGAGTCGATTGGGATTGGTCGACTCATTGGTCGACCAGAACAAAACACAAAACTATAAATTTTTCCGTCAATCGACTCATTAGTCGACTGAGCAGAAAATTCCTAATTTTTCTGCATACGATGATTTATATGAAGAATTTAAATCTAAACTTCTTCTTCATCATGTCCAACAAAATATTTCCGATTCTAACACATGTGTATCAACAGAAACTAAAGATTTGCATGTAATAACTTACATTAAAACCCTAAACATATTTATCCATGTTTAAAAACGTTTAAAAACAAAGAAATCACAAAGAAACACATGTTTAAAACTAACTCCAGATCTGGATCTACATTACAAAAATGTTGGTAAGTTTTTATTAAACTAAAAATGTAGATCTTGCAACTCATAATATAAAGCATTTATCTTTATGCACAAAAATACATTTTAGGCTCAAGAATTCGAAATAAATCTTAAAGAAAACTATACAAACAGTGGGTGAGGGCTGGGCGAGATGTTACTCGTCTCTGGTATGCTAGAAAAACTCCTAAATCTGAAAGAGGACGATTCCCTTCGCTGCACCTCACCAAAACCCGCTGAAATCCTCTGAAAATCCCCCAAAAATCACCAAAAATGAACTAGGGTTTAAGAGGAGAGAGGGGCTAGGGTTTCTCTGGGATTCTGATGGGTTTGGGGTTGGTTTCAGGTAAAAGAAAATATATATAATACGGTTAAAACCTGAAAGAAAACTCACCCAAACCCGCAACTGAAAAATCTGGAAATCTGCCCGTAAGTCGACTCATAGGTCGACTCATAAGTCAACTCATGAGTCAACTAAGTCGACGTTTTCCAGATTCGTGCATGTTTTGCTAATTTACCAAAACCAATGCACAAAACTCTATAAAAATACACTCATACATATCTGATAAATTGTTATCAAGTATATCTATGACCTCAAGTCATTTACCATAATAGAATTATCTATCACCAATAATTCATATATATTTCTAACAAAAATACAGGGTTCTACAAAAACCCATCAATAAAGGACATTCTCTCAAATCCACACATGTTGTCGATAATAACATCCGTGATTGGAAGAGGGAAATCATCATTTGGGCAAGTGGTGTTCAAGTCTCTGAAGTCAATACAGATCCTAATTTTCCCGTTCTTTTTTAGGACCGATACGATGTTTGCCAGCTAATCGGGATGTTGTTCTTCCCTGATAAAACCCGAGTCAATTAGCTTTTTAACTTCGGACTCGATCGCTTCCATTATTTGAAGATGAAACCGTGTTTGTTGTTGCTTGACGGGCTTTGCATCCGGTTTGATGTTAAGGCGATGGACTGCTACATTTGGATCAAGTCCAGACATATCTTCGTAATTCTAAGAGAAAACATCAATGTATTTCTGGATGAGAGCAATCTGTTAGACCCTAGAGGGCGGTGATTTGGGTCTTATGCTAATCTAATCCAATTTTATGCTAATTAAAACTAATTCAAATATTATTCTTGCAAGACAGATATACAATATGATATGAGAAAGAATATGCAATAAGAACAAAGAGATATATCCTATATGGTGAAGTATATGCAATGATATATAAACAACACAAGTGTAAATAATCAAAACTAAAGATACAATTATGATAGGGCAATATAAACAATGCAAACATACAATATGATCACAGAGTTCGGACCTTCCGTCCTACGTCTCCGCTCCCCACTCTCGGGGAGAAATCCACTATCATAACTAGATTTTCTACGCTCACCCGAATAACGTTTACACCTCACACTTGGTTGTTTAGCTAACCGAAAACTCTACAATCTCACACTATCACAACCGGTTTTCTACGCTCACCTTGTTGGAGGCGTCGGAATCGAAATTGTTGGAGGCGTCGGAGGCTTCAGCGATGTCGGAGGAAGCGTCGGAGGAAGTGTCGGAGGGTCGGAGGCAGCAGCGGAGGGTCGGAGCTGCGCCGATTTGGAGCGGAGGTTGCGTCGAAGGCTTCAGCGAGGTCGGAGGTTGAGTCGGAGGCTTTAGCGATGTCGGAGGTTTCGTCGGAGGCTTTAGCGAGGTCGGAGGTTGCGTCGGAGGGTCGGAGGTGGCGTCGGAGGGTCGGAGCGGCGCCGATTTGGAGCGGAGGCGACAAAGTTAGGGTTGAGGGAGAGAAAAGGGATCGGGGTTGATTTGGGGGAAAGTGAGACGAAAATCTGAAAACACCTTTTAGGTGTTTTGGAAAAACCGTGTATTTTCTCTATTTTGTGAAGGGGCAGCTCAAAAAAACACATCAGTTCCCAAACATGGTTATATGTTTTTTTTGAAAAAAAAAACGAAAATGGGTGAAACACAATGGTTGCCAAACGGACTCTACTTTTTGCTCAGGAGTTTTTTGAGTTTTCATTTCTATTTCTTAGGCTTTTAGGAAATAACCAAACAGGCCTAAGTGTTAAAAGACCCATATTTTCCTCTTCCTCTTCACTTTATAATTGTTTCAGAACTCTTCTCCTCAGCTTCAAAAGGACACCTCCCCTAATGCCCTGTTTGGATGGAGGGTAGAGAGGGGGAGGGGAAGAGAAATGAGGCTTTCATCTTGTTTGGGAGTTTTTTTAAGGAGGGTAGAGAGGGGGAAGGAAGGGGAAAGGAGGGTAAAATTCCTTAGTTTTCTTTCCCCCCCGATTTGGGCGGTAGAGGAGGGTAAAGGAGGGTAAAGGGGTGTAATGACATTCTTACCCCTATCAAAACAAATAAAAGGGCTGATGTGTTATTAGTATAAAGTCATTTATGTAAATTTACATATATTTACTTCCTTTCACCTTCATTCACCTTACTCAACTCCCAAACAACATATTACAATTCTCTTTCCTTCCCTTCCCTTCCCTTCCCGTTGTTTACCTTTCCTTCCCTTCCCTTATTAAACTCCCAAACACACCATAACTCAAACTCGTTTTCAAAACCCTTTATAAGAGTTCTCGGGTCTTTCCCTTTCTTCTTCCTCAATTTAGATTCGAGCAAAGGGGGAGATTCAAACCTAGGGTTTGTCGTTCTTCCGACTTGAGTTCGAGCTTAAGCATCAGGTGGAGTTCCTGGCTTTGGATTTCGATTTCAGGTAAGAGCTAAGCTTTATGTTCTTGATTTTGGTTGCCCTCCTTCAATTTGATTTGGTTTTCACTCTATCTTCCCTGATTTCTTGCTAGGGTCTCAGCTCTTTCCTTTGACTCAGATTCAAGTTTTGTTTTGTGGATTTCCTTAACTCAGATCATCCTCCTCTCGAGTTCAGGTGAACCCACACCCACTGCTTCCCTTTGATTTCTTTATACTGAACCCTAGTTCTTGGATTTGAGTAAAATTAAAACCTGGGTTTGGAACATCTCCTCTTGCATCACCGACATTAGCTATCCACAGCTTTGTGCCATTTATGAGAATGACAGTAACAGCAGTGATCCACCCCGTCCAAGGTCAGGACCGTGAGAAAGAATTGCCTTGTCAGTCTTGTTATATGCTTTTGAAATGGCTCTATCAGCGAACAAATGCCTCTGTAGGTATGCAGCTACACTATCTCCCAAATGGCCATCAAAAACAGCAAATAGGCCAAGCTCCTGCCCTTTAACATGGACGAATGTGGCAACATGAAAATTTTCCATAGGATGATTAGCCTTTCTTTTTACAAGGCTATAGCCATAACTAACTCTGATGTTACCTTGATAACTTTTTCCTTTACCCACATTTGATGAAGGATGTCTTGACGTCTGAGAACATCCAGGCTTGAAGCAGCATAATCTATCAAAAAAAAAAAAAAGAATTTTCAATTTCCCCCTTTACTTCGTTTGATTTCGATTCGCAACCGAATCCGGTGCTCTCGGTTTTACTTGATTTTAACCATGGCACTTCAACTGTCTCTTGCAGGAATTTGAGATTGCTCTCTTTTTTGTTGACGATTCTCGTGCTTCTCCCACTTCCGAGCTCTTTCTTTTTAATTTCAGGTAACCCCATCGCGAATTTCAGATTGATGATTTAGCTTTGATGATTTAATTTCTGAGCCTCAATGTTTAATTTTCGACTTTGGATGAAAGGATGAACTTGGTTGCTTGGCTTGATTGCATGTGTAAGAACCCGATCTGAATTTGACCCTTGAATAGCACCTGACGCTTGATTGTCTAATTTCGATTCTAGTTGTAACCGAAATTCTTGTGTTATCGGGAAATCATCTAAACTTGACACTGAGTTGTGAATTTGTAAGTTTGTATGTGGACATGACCGAGACCCTTTGTTTGGCTTTGCGACCCTCGACCTGATTTTGAGAACTTCCTTGTTCCTCAAACTTAATTTCTTGTGATGATCCTTCAGGTGATAGCCAATATTTCACTTATGGTTTTGAACCTTCAGTCATGCACGAAAATTGACCTTGTATTTGGGTATGGCCAAGACCTAAGCCTGACTTTGTTTTTGTGCATATTGTACTTTCTCGCTTGGTTTCGATTGATGATCAAACCTATTCGCTTGCTTGATTTGGACCTAGCCCGGAGTTATCAGCTCAGTTTTGTGCACTGATAGAACTCCATGTCCCAATTTCGATATTCGTAGGTTAAATTGGATTTTTAACCGGGAAATCCTAATTTTTATAGGATTTCAGCTAAAATTCGCAATTTCCCTTTAATTATTGGATATATGCATCTTGATTCTCGGTGTAACTGAACTGTTGATCCTTGTTGCAGATTAGCCATGTCGACGAGGGGATCACGCTTTCTAAGGAACCGCTCGGCAACTCAGTCTCCTAAAAGGGAGCCTTTGCCTTTCACTGGCGAGCCTTTATAATTTTCCGTTTACGAATTCAGTATTTATAATTTTTCGACATTTATCTTGAAACTATTCGGACTAAAATTCCTAAATAGTTACTCTTTTCTTTTTAGGGCTCTCAACTCGGCTTTATGATCTCGTCACGGCGCTGCTATCCAATAACGACCCAAACAAAATCCTCCTCCGTATTGAAGTTCGTTCTTTCTTCTCGTTTGTGAACGAGATGGTTGACAATATTCTCCACAATGGGCTCTCCATTGACCTCTTCAAGTCATATCTCGATCATCAAGTGACCTTTCTGAGGAGTCAAGGGTATTCAGATATGGCGGATGCTATCACTGCAGACTTGGTTCGTCTCGAGCGTGAGCTTGGAAAGCTGAAGGAATTTCAGACAACTGGAGTTTCTTCATATGTGACTGCTCAGATGGAAGCCAAGTTACAAGCATGGCACGAAGCTCAAGCATCTGCTGATTCTAAGGTTCGGAAAGAAGAAGGTGTTGTTCACCAAATGGAAGCGGCTTATGCTGACAAGTCGGCAGCCATTCGCAACATTAATTCTTCTCTTGCGTCAGGTGAAGCCACAATAGCGCGACTTGAGCTAGAGCTAAAAGCGGCGAATGATGCTCAAGCTGCTTTGAAGATGACGAAGGTACACGTGGAGCGCGCTCGAGAAGAAATGTCCGAGCAATTGACACTCACCAAAGAGAAGTTGGCCACGATGAAAGCAGAAGCCGCGAAGGTATTGGCTGCTGATGAGGACTCTATGAAGACCACACTACAGAGCGAGCTTGAGCAAGCTTATACTGTAGAATTGTCTAAGTTAGAGCAACAAGTTCTTAGCCATAAGCTTTATGTAGATTGATTATGACTTTTGTAACTGCAAACTCAATTTTTATTAATAGAAGATATTTTCTTTTCATCCATTATGTCTCTTTTATTATGATGTCTCATTCTGTTTGGAATAATTAACCATAATATTTATAGAATTTTTGGCAAACCCTCAGCCCTGAACGGGTTTGATGAGTCTTTACCGACTATCATTTGAGTCGGGCGAGCATGCATATTGTTTTAGATCCGTTCTGCATGTAACGTTGTGCTAAAAGAGTTAAACTCTTTTAGTGCTATGATGTTGAATACGTATGTTTCATCTTTCTCACGGGAATAGATTACCCGACACCGTTTGAGTCGGGCTTACATGCAGATTGTTTAAGTCCGTTCTGTATGTAACGTTGTGCTAAAAGAGTTAACTCTTTTAGTGCTACGATGTTGAATACGTAGGCTTCATCTTTCTCACGGGAATAAACTACTCGGCAATGCGTGTTAAGCATTGACATCCCTACTTAGGCTTCAAGATAAAATTCCTCAGACTTGTATTCTGGTGTTTTTTTACTCGGTAAAAGACTAAACCGGCAACGTGTGTTAGACGTAGACTTAGGATTTTTTTGGCAAATCCTCAGCCATCAACGGATTTAACGTGCTTTTACCGATTACCGTTCGAATCAGGCTTGCATGCAGATTGTTTAAGTTCGTTCTGTATGCAACATTGTGCTAAAAGAGTTAACTCTTTTAGTGCTACGATGTTGAATATGTATGCTTTATCTTTCTCACGGGAATAGACTATCCGGTAATGCGTGTTAAGCATTGACATATCCCTACTTAGATTTCGGGATAAAATTTTCTAGACTTGTATTCTGGTGTCTTTTTTACTCGGTGAAAGACTAAATCGGTAACGTGTGTTAGATATAGACTTAGGATTTTTTGGCAAATCCTCAGCCATCAACGGATTTGACGTACCTTTACCGATTACCGTTTGAATCGGGCTTGTATGCAGATTGTTTAAGTAATTATATACACAGTAAAACGTATCAGTTGTACTAATACGACCGATAATACGCAACAGTAGAAATAATACAAGAAATTATACAAATAATACGTAATTAATAATACAACGTATTATACAAAAATATACGTAATAATAATAATAATATCACGTATTATTCAAAATGATACGTAATAGTATCGGTAACACAACGGACAATTTCCAAAAATATTTGCTACTCTAAATAAATTTATAAATATTTAAATCATTTAAATAAATATAAAACTTAGACTTTAAATCATAGAAAATTGTAGAAATTCAAGAAAAATACAATTACTCTTTTAAAAATAATAATTAAATAATTTAAAATTTTAAAAATTATTTTAACTAGTATTAAAATTTCACGGTCCTTACAGAAGGTATTGTTCGAATCTCCAACAGATGTATGCCAGTCCCTGATTAAGCTAACCTCTAATATCCTTCTTACCTATATTGTAGGTTTCTCTCATACCTTACATCACTGCTGGTGATCCTGGTCTCGCAACAACCTCAGAAGCATTGAAAGTTCTCGACTCCTGCGGTTACGATATAATTGAATTAGGCATGTCATATTCTGATCCTTTGGCAGATGGACTTGTTATCCAGGTTCTACCCCCATTTCTTGCTCAATGTTGATTTTTTTCTTTTCAGTAATGTGGATTGGCTATATGCTTGTCTATTTTGCAGGCAGCCACTACTCGTGCCCTCACAAAAGGAACGAGCTTTGATGCAGTTATTTCCATGTTAGCAAAGGTACGACATTCTGTAGTATTCTCATTTTGAGTATGTGCATTGATCACTTCTTGCAAATGTTGCCTCTATAATTTTAGTTGCTCAGATAGATTCTTAATCCAATCTGTAGATTGTAGACTGCATTCTGTTCAGGGTCTTGAGTGTCAATTCTAGTGTTTGTTTGATGATGGAATATTGTCATTTGATTGCTGACGGATTTTGTTTGGGGTAAAGGGTGAAACCATGGTCTCAGCTATTTCCATTTAGACTAAATCACCAGATTGGTATATTTAGTACAACATATTGGACAGCGAGGTGATTTACTTGCTCTGGCTATGACAAGGTATTAGCGGTAATTAGTTTTCATCAATTAGGTGCAATTGCTTGCCCGATGCTATGATTTTGGCACCAAACAATCACGTGATAATGCATGATCTTCTCTTTACACTTTAAATACTGAGGTGGCATAAGATAATGACAGGGCAAAGGTAGTGTAGCCTTATGATGATTTGGTGCCAAAATCATCACCTAAGGCAAGCAACTGGACCTACTTGATGAAAACTAATTAATTTTGATACCTTATTGTAGCCGGAGCAAATAAAAATACCTTATTGCCAAACAAGTAGTACTAAAAATACCAATCTAGTAATTTAGCATTTCCACTTATGAGGTGTCTGAAATGAAGGAATTATTTAGAAAGAGAGACATAGTTTTTAGAAGCTAGTGTGCTATTTGTTTTCACATCTGAGATAGTTTGAAAAATCGCACGCATGCTCAACTTATCATAAGCTAGTGTGCTAACTGTTTTCACGTCACATGGCATTAGACCTCTATAGAATATTCATAAGGTACACTTTTCTATCAACTCTATTGATTGAATATCGCATGGTTCTTTTTTGGTTATTTTGGTAATCATCTATTGTAGTTATGCCACTTAGAACACGGTGATAGACATACATTTACC
>BQKN01000262.1:10852-38620 GCA_022839385.1 Asparagus kiusianus
GGTCCAATGACGAACTTTGAATTTAAAATTCGCGTTTTTCACATGCCTACGATTTTGGTCCATTTCTATTCATTTCTATCCAATGACAATTAAGTATGCATAGTTCAAAACTCGTCATTTTCATGGGTTAGAACCAATAACTTTTGTCCATTATCATTCTTTTGACTTAATGACTACTAAGTGTGTATACTTAAAAATTCGTTTTAAACAAAATAAACAAAAGTCGTTGGTTATAGCCCATGAAAATTGCGTATTTTAAATTCGGATACTTCATTGTCATTGGACCCAAACGAACGAAAACAACAAAAATTGTAACTTACACAGCAAACAAAACTCGTGAATTCTGAAGTACACGTACGTAAATGCCTTTGGTTCCAACTGAACAAAACTAGAGAAAATTATGGATTATAAGCCCATTAAAATCAGTAATTTTGAAGACCGCCTACTTCATTGGCATTGGATTTAAACAAACAAATATGGACATGTTATAGCCTAGAAAATCACAAATTTTGAGCATAATTAATTTCATTAGGTTGAAATGAACAAAAATAACGGGATATAGCCCCATGAAGATAACGACTTTTGAAATATACATATTTAATTGTTATTAGGTATAAACGAACAAAAATGAACAAAAATCATGAGATATAGTCCATGAAAATTGCGGTTTTGAAGTACGCATACTAAATTGTCATTGAATCGAAATATACAAAAATGGAACCCATAAAAATTACAACTTTGGAAATACGCTTAAATACTACGGATACTTAAATACTAATTGGTCGAAATAAATAAATTGACAAAAATGGTACGAGAATCGCGAATTGAGAAGTCTCCATAATTAATTGTCATTAGGTTAAAAGAAATAAAATTTGACAAATCGAGGGTGAGCTCATTACAGTAGCAAACTTTGAAGCATGCATGACTAATTGCAATTAGATCAAAACAAACTAAAAGGGGCAAACTATTGTGGGCTATTATTCATGAAAATTACGAATATAGAAGTTTGCATATTAATAGCCATTGAGTCGATACGAACGAAAATGGACAAAAAATTGTAGGTAAGAGCCCATGAAACCATGGATTTGAAGTTCACAAATATAATTTCCGGTTGGTTGAAATGAACAAAAATGGACAAAACTTACAGGTTAAACCCAATGAAAATAGCGAATTATAAACTACACGTATTTAATTGCCAATAGGTATAGAACAGAAGAAAATGAACAAAAATCGTAGGTTATAATCTATGATAATTGTGAATTTTGAATTAATAATAGTTAATTGTCATTAGGTCAAAATGAATGAATATTTACAACCATCATAAGTTATAGCCCATGTACATGCAGATTTGAACTTACTATGCATAATTGTCATTAAATTGAAACAAACAAAAAGAAACAAATCATAGGTTAGCCCGTGAAAATCATGATTTTGAAGCATGCATATTTGATTGTTATTGGGTTGAAAAGGAAAAAAAATAAATTATCGTCCATAAAAATCGCGAATTTTGAAGGTTGCATATGTAATTGACACTAGATCGAAAAGAACGAGAATAAACAAAAAGTATGGGCTAAGCCCATAAAATATTGAGTTTTGAACTATGCATACTTAATTATCATTAGATCAAAACAAACAAAAATGAACAAAAATTGTGGGCTGCATAATCCATGAAAATCATGAATTTTGAAGTACGCATGCTTGATTGTTATTGGGTTGAAAAGAACGAAAATTGAAGAAAATCTTGGATTATCATCCATGAAAATCGCAAATATTGAAGTTCGCATACCTAATTGTCATTGGGTCTAAATGAACAAAAATGAACAGAATAGCTAATGAAAATTGTAAATTTTGAAATGCACATATTTAATTGTTATATGGTTGAAAGAACAAAAATGGGCAAAATCGTGGGTCATTAGCTCATGAAAACTAGTCAATCTTTAAGGATGCATACTTAATTACCATCAAATTGTAATTGTAACAAACAAAAATGTAGAAATATAGTAGGATAAAGTCCATAACTTCGGGAATCTTGAAGTACATATATTTAAGTATATTGAGTTTCGAATAAAAATGGACAAAAATCTTGGATTATAACCTATGAAAATCACAAATTTTGGATAAGACATACCTAATTATCATTGGGTTCTAAGCAGTAAAAATGGTCAATATAGCCCATGAAAATCGTGAATTTGCATGTACGCATAATTAATTTCATTAGGTTGAAACAAATGAAAAAACAAAATAAGGGATATAGACCATGAAAATGGCGAGTTTGAGCTACACACACTTAATTACGATTGGGCATAAGCAAATGAAAACAAATAAAAATGGTGGGATATAGACCATGAAATTCGCGAATTTGAGGTATGCATATGTAATTATCATTATATTGAAAAGAATGAAATGGACAAAAAAAATAGGAATACCAAAAAAATCATAAATTTTGAAGTATGAATACTTAAATGACATTGAATTGAAAAGAATGTAAATAGAGAAAAATAGTGGGTAATATCCATTAAACTCGCGACCTTTAAAATATACATACTTAGTTGCCATTAGGTTGAAACAAAAAAATCATGGGTTAATTTCACTAGGTCGAAACATGGGCTGTAGTCATGAAAATGAAGAATTTTTGGAAAAAACCCATATTTAATTGCCATTGGGATCAACGAACAAAATGGTCAATATCATAGGTTATAACCTATGGTAATCGCGAATTTGCAAGTATGCATAATTAGTTGCCATCGGGTCAAAACAGATGTAAATGAACAAAAATGTGGGTTATAACCAATGAAAATCATGAATTTTTAAGTATGCATACTTGGTTGTTGTTGGGTCAGAACGAACCAAAATGGACAAATAATCGTGGGTTAATAGACCCTAAAAATCGCGAATTCTAAAGTACGCATACTTAATTGTCATTGTAACATATAAAATGGAGGAAAAAAATCATAGGCCCGTGAAAATTATGAACTTTAAAGTACGCACAATTAATTGTCATTAGGTCGAAATGAACAAAAATGTACAACCATCATCCGCTATAGCCCATTAAAATAGCAATTTTTGAAATGAAGTATGCATATTTAAATGCATTTGGGCTGTAACAAATGAAAATAAACAAACATCATGGGTTACAACTCATGAAAATCGTGAATTTTGAACTACATGTGCTCAATTGTTACTGGCTTGTAATGATCGAAAATGGAAAAAATTATGAGTTATCACCTACAAAAGTAGCAAATTTGGAAGTATGCATATTTAATTGTTATTATATCAAAAAGCACGAAAATGGACAAAAATTGTGGGCTATAGCCCAAGAAAAGTGAGAATTTTGAAGTATATGCATAACTAATTCTATTTGGTCGAAACAAACGAAAATGGACAAAAATTGTGAGCTATAATGAATGAAAATAACGAATTTTGAAGTACACACAAGGCAAGTTTTGAAGTACACCTAAATGCAATTTGTTGTCCAGAATAGATTTCAAACAAACTCTCGCCGCAAACACAAAAAAAATTCAGCATATGTGCATGTAGCTTTTAACATGAAGCAACAAGTAACATTATTAAGAACCCATATTTCTAGCACTATAATTAAATTATTGTAACATTTATGAGGTTGTAGTAACACATAAAATTATATTGTTAAACATTGAAAAATTATGTTGTTAAACATTGAACTGTAAGATTAAGAAGTCTATAGTTCAGGTCTACTGAATAGTTCAAAAGGTGATTGTAATCATGAAAATTGGCTGGATTAATCTTAAAGCAGATGAAGGAAATTGGTGAATATTTAGTACACTTGACATTTGACATATCACTATTTTCTAACCTATATCAAAAAACAAAAGGAAACCATGCTCAGAGAAACCTAAACAAAGCAATTAATAACGAATCACCTGGATGATACACTGAGAAAGCTCAACTACCCCAACTGCTGGTCTCAGCCAGCCATGCCCTTGGGAACTGCGTGGTACTACAGCCATCTGCAATTAAAAGAGAAATACATTACTGTGTATGAGAATATGAATGTAAAGAAATAGTATTACAAAAAAGGGCATAATGTGAACTAAGTATTCCTGACCAGAATTAAGGGATAAAAGGTAACAGAAAGCATAATAAGAATATTCACTGTTGCATATAACCATTACAAGTATTTGTTAGGTTCATGCAATTGGGGAAAAAAGTAGTGCTCATATCCATTATAAGTTCATAAATGAACATTAGTCAGAAGACAATATTGGAAAATTTTGTCCTCTGATAATATATATTAAACTGGTAAGACTAAGCTTCTTGAGTTGACCGTAAAAGATTGAGAATGCATAGATTCATAAATATGAATAAAGCATTGGCTTTGTTTCTTCTACAAAATCAATAGAGAAAAAATGGAATAAATCTTAAACCTTAGCAACGTTGTGCAAATATCACATTTTCAACTTGCATATTCTATATTTGATTATACATAATAAGTGGCTGACCAAAGAATTTCTAATTATATTCCAAGTCCCTATTACTATGCCAGTCATAAAAAAAAGTTGATTTTTATTTAAATATGTGAAGATAGTAAAATGAAAATACAACACGCACACACACACACACAAAAAAAAAACAACAAGAAGTGCTAAACTCAACATCTTCAAAGCCTATTAAAGATCTGCCATTACAAACAGTTCCCAAAGAAAAACTGCAAAACTGTACACTGTTCAGTCTTCCATACTTCGGTCTACAAGAGTTAAAATCTCCCTTGCTCTTTTTAGCTAAAGTGCTAAACCAGCAAAAGGCTTTGTGCATGGAAAAGACTAGTATATTCAAATTAAGTTAATAAGAAAGTGCATGAAAATTCTCAGCCATAAAGACAACAAGCTTCAGCTAAATCACCTTCAGTAATTCTTCAAGAAGGCGAGGTGCAAGTTCTAGCATTCTCTTAAAATCACTCTGGAGAGATGGAGATAATAAAGCTGCTTCACGAGTTAATTGAGCCTGAATCAACAACTCCATCTGGAATTTACAGTAAGAAATAGTAAGGGTAGGAGAGAGTTTCAAGCCATACAAATCAAAATTATAAATTAATTGCATGGTATATATAGACAAGACACTTTATGGACTACTAATGACAGGATCAACTGCCACCACATAAGGGTGCAACAGTGAGGAATATTGTGCTACAGTGGTAGTGAATCAGAGTTGTGTCATGAACATGCAATCAGAAGGGAAACACTTATCATACCCTGCCAATTGCTAAATATCAACATGAAACTCTACCTTAACTAAAGATGGATGCTGTTTCCAGAACTTTGCTTGCTCTGTCTTGATGTTTTTAAGGTCCAGATTCAGTTCACTTCTGACTGCCACAAAGAGTTTCTGAAGAGGCTCATCATCACTTCTACGAACTGGCATCTCCATGTATTCTGCAGCCTTGATGAAGACATCCATAACCTTGCTGTACGTGATGTTTGGTCAGTGACGAAGAAGTACTTGAAAAATTAACTAATTTGAAAGAGTTACAGTTCCTTTCAAAAGCTTGGTGAATAAACAAACAAATGAACGAATATTTCTTTTTATGGTTACAATCAGTGGCGGATCCAAAAAACCTTTCAAAGTGTTGGGGGGGAGGGCATACAACAAGCATCTATTTAGCTAAAAATAAAAATATAATATTATTAAACTATTGTACCGGATGGGAATGCACTCGATACACTATCAGCTCTATTACATCATATGTATTGTGAGCATTGATTGTTGAAAAGTTAAATGGTTTTTAATTTTTCATTGGGTTAATTTTATTTGCTACTAACTTATTTAGTGTTGTTAAATAGTTTGGGGTGCTGGGGTGCAAGTTCTTTTTTTATTGTAAATATTAGCAACGATTATATGTAATTTACCAATTTGTACGGGTGCAACTGCACCCCTATACATGTATGTCAATCCTCTGCCCCTGGTTACGGTGATACAAATACAAATGTACAGAGACCTGTCATTAAATAGGATTCATGATTATTGTACATGTATGTATATAGTACTGGGATTTGAACATGAAATAATAACCATTATCACCGAAGCCTTTTTTCCCGTAGAAATGGGGTTTGCTATGGATCAGAAGGCTTCATGAAAGATTGACAGGTTTTTTTATTATTTATTTACTATGGTTGTCAACTTGATGTCATTCGTGTCCAAATTAATGTCAAGTGTGTAGACAAGGAAGCTGCGGACAACAGGGGTTGCTATCCATATCAAAATGGATTTGGATGAGGAAATATCTTTCTCATACATGGGCAACATGAGTAGGCCCATGATAGAGCAATTTCGATAAGGAAACAGCGACTTTGTCTTGAAAAGCAGGTTGGTTTTGGACCCCAGAATCAGTAGCTTGTTGGGCATTAGATATGCCTATATGAATCCTACAGGCTTGACAATACTCATCAGCGAACATCATCAGTATGTTTTACGCATAAACATAGAATCATGGCGTGTAACTTACACTAAGAGCTTAGTGTGAAAAACAAAGATCAGAGACGTCAATTTTATGTAAATGACTAATTCAACAACACAGTAAACAAAAGACGTTAGTTAAGGGTCTAACTGTTCTTCTAAGAGAAGCCAACTGGATGAAAACTGGAAGAATGAGCTCAAAAAAAAATTATCCTCTATCATTCTTTCCTCAGCAACTACTTGTCGATATCATAGTTTATTTGCAGCCTAAAGAATCATCACACAATTTCAAGATTAACTAAAAAATACCACTAATAAATTCCATGTATAACTAGACTCCAGAACAAGCTTCTAAAAATGAAATTAGAAAATATAGAAACAGTAAGCAAAAGATTCACCTTGGAGCTAAAGAAGGCTTCATGAAATAATAATATGTGGACAAAGTTTGACGCATAACATAATTGCCAGTATATTTTGATGACCTCGAGAGATATATGACTGCTATCATCAACGGCAAAAGTATGCAAACTCCAACAATTCCAATCAAAAGTACTCCACCAGATGCTCCATCAAAATTCATCAAAAACTGAGGTAAAGCAATCCCCATTTGAAGTCCCTGAAACACAGAAGCAGATCAAAGAACAGCAAAGAGGAAACAGAATGAAGTTTCTAAATTATCAGAGAAAGGAGCTCGGGACACATGAAACTGAAGCCCCCAACATAACTTGAACAGTTCGTGTAAGAAAGGGTTAGCTACCTGACGGCCATCTGGATGGCCATATTTTTCAAAATTTTCTCGAGATATAGGATCAGTGAGGGCCTGATAGGCCTTGGATATAAATTCCACGAAGTACTTGTGTGCCTCTGAAATAACAGCATGCAGCTTAAGTCAAAATACGGATCAATTATACTTTATAAACTTCAAGCAGTGTTATGAAATATTGTTGACAACCTGGATCAGGATTTTTATCAGGATGGTAGAGAATTGAGAGTCTACGATATGCCTTCTTAATTTCAGAGTCTGAAACCCCTGGCTCTAGTCCAAGAATACTGAATGGCTCAAATGGTTGGCTCTGGAAAGGAAAAGAGATGTTAATAATCAAATTAGATATCAAAACATAATCACAAGGTATACATCATAATAGCTTGGTTTAAAAACTACCAGATTATTAAGTCTTCGAGCTACATTACATTGACAGAGAGGAAGTAGTCAATTGTTAAGCAAAACAAAATGATGTAAGCTTCACCATTTATTGAAGGAAAGATGTGAATGCAGATTATGTTGAAGCCAGATTAAGTAAATCAGACTCTCAAAACTGACGCTCCTCTTTAACAACTCAGTTCCCATTAGAAGCTTCTTGATTAAGATGGGAAGATCACTAGTTACCCAGTTTCCCGATTAAATTTCTTTCTGTAACTAAATGAAGACCAGTCCAATATGAAATATTGCCATGAACATCTATGGGCTAGCAATACCAACTAACATGCTAATGACAGTTTTACTATCACAACCTCTGGATCAATGTTATCAATGCGCGAGGCGCAATGCGGAGCGCAAAGCATCTTTACGTGCACATGCGCGCACGCCCGAGTGATGCAAGGCGCACACCACCCACATAATTTTTCAAAATATATAATCAAACGCGAAAGAACATGTTTTTAGAATTCACATGAAAAATATCATGATAAATAATATCTTACTACAAAATCATAATATAATGCCTTAATTTCTAATGCTAGCACCCAACATTGTAGCAAAATTCATAAATTTTCAAATCAAATGTTAAATCAAGACTAATATTCAAGCAAAGGATTAGTAATGGTCCTCAATTGAAGGCTACTAAAAAGGCCTAATAGATTTATTTTGCTTTTTGGGATATGGAATATCAAGTATAAAGACTCGATTGAAATGTTAACAAACAAAACTATATGAGGATATGTACTACATGCACCATGTACAAAGTAAGTATGTACGCGAGGCGCAAAAGGCGCTGCTGCATCAGAAGTGAGGCGTTTCACCGCCCCACATCGTAAGGCGCATGAGGCGCAGTGAGGCGCACGCCTTTGAAAACACTGCCCTGGATAGATATAAGCTCGATTAAAATGCAGTCTAAGCGTGAAAATCTTCAGTTATGAATTTTGGAATCTCTTTCTCCATTATGTTTGCCCACTAACATATGTTTCTGCTTTTGCAACACTACAGCAGATTACATCTGAATAAACCTCCAGAACACTAGATCCATTTCACAACGAATGTGTCAGTAAAGGCTAGCCTCTCCAATATACGCTCATGAGGAGCTATCCCACAACATCCCTTTAGTACATTTACTGTTATCATCAAACAAAATAATGGCAATAGAACAAGACTAAAACATCACATATGAAAAAGAAAAGACAGTTAAAGTCAGTTGATCTAATTATATAATGATAACTAGTGAAAATATAAAGTTCATACATGATTCGAGTAAAAAAAAGGGCAGAAACCAAAAGATAAGAAGACCCCAAAAAAATCAATGTACCTCTTCGCTTATGTGTTTGATATAATAAACCAGAATCCCCAAAATGACCCAAAGCAACACTAGTGTAAGATTGCTACAAGTTGAGAAGTTTGATATCTGCATGCAAGGTAGAGATAAATATAAAAAGATTACGTAATAACAAATAGGTACCGCCAACAATTAGAACGCCAAACTACCCGTTTAAAAATGGATTTCCGATACTTCCCGGACCGCGAACATTCAACACACTGGCAGTGGATACTCTTCGTCTTTCTAGAAAAAGCACGGCATAGCCTGACAATTGTGTAAGGCACTAGAGGCAGAGCCATTATAGTTAAGATGAATATTAGAAATAGAGAGCTGTTCTCTTCTGCGGCGGCCATAACTCCTGTCAATGAAACACGCGTCACAAAAATGCCTCCAACATATCATCAACAAAAAATAAACAAATAATTTTATAGTACTTTCGATTTGTTTTACTAAAAGATACGTTTTTATTGAAACTTAAATCGGAATGTGCATGTTAACCCTAAACAAAATATGTTTGATTTTCTTTAGGAAACTCTACGATAGAAAGAAGTAGACATGAATCCTGTAATTATTAGCATTAGTCAAAACTAACAAAAGAGGAACCCTAATTCCCAAATCATCGCTATTTACAAGTGACACAAAACTAAAACCCTAGAAATCGAGACGTAAACCCTAAATTAGGTAGGAAGAGAAATTACCGTTTCGATTTGAGTTTCGTTATTTTTCGCTTTGAAATCGAATTGAGCGATGATGGAGGAGGAGGAGATCTACGAGCTGAGGACCGACTGTGTGAGGACCTGGGAGGACGGTAGGAGTTACTATAGGCTAGCGGGTTGGGGATTTATCGTTACAGACCCGACAAGTTGTTAATGCCCGACCCGTGACCTTATTGTATAATGTTTCTTTTTTTTTCTTTTTTTTCTTTTTTGCTTTTTCGATGTTATATACTATAATATACTATTTTTATTCATTTTGTGTGGGCGTATATATTTATCAAAAGTAGTTCAACGTATTCTAGAACGTAGACATGTGCATTACGCATGTGCTAAAAAATAAATTATCGAAATTAATTCAATATTGATAATGACATTCTTCTGTGTGCAGCTCAAAGGATATTGTTGCTTAAAATTTTATACGTTTGTTCGTGGAAATTAAGTCAATGAAAGGAGTAAAGTTTTAGTTAGCAGAAGCGATTGATTTTTTTTTCCTTTTTCGTTTTCGAGATGAATAGTGCAGAAATCGAATTTCGTGACTATCTATAATTGGCATTGAATCAATTATCATCTGAACCATACTTTATAGCCACAATCCTTGTTAAATTTTAGTTCAAATTCATTATTTTTTATTTGTATCATGATTTAATTAACTAAACTTTATAATATTTGTTGATGGCTGATATCAAACAGTCAAACGAAAGAAGTGATTAAGTTGACGGAGGTGTTCTAACCCTCTGAATGTCAAGTAGCAAATCATAAGAGGACGGAGTTGGGTTCACTAATTGCTCCTCTGATGATCAAGTCGGTGATTTGCTTGAGTGGTGAAATAAAATAAATTGTAGTAGTTCTTAAGCACAGTAGGTAAATGTAAAGATCTTCCCTTATTATTAAAAATAGTATCCCTATTTATAGTGGTGGTAGAAGAGTAGAATTGTAACTTCGGCCGAGTATGGGATGGTGGTCACGTCAGCCTCTGCTTTACAGGTGTCGGTCGACGAGTGGAGGAGATGTCACTTTGGTATTTAATGCAAAGTGATTAGGGTGTGCGGTGTCGACATGGTCCGATGTGTGATAAATACTACTGAGGGTAGAGGAATGATGGTGCTCATAATATTTAATGACATTTATTACAATGTGATCAGTTGTCAGTAGACAAGAGGGAGCTTGAGGCTCGAGGTATTTTGTTGTCTTTCCACTCATCCGGTGGTTAAGAAGTACCCCCTTTTGAGGCACCTACTCAAGATGTCGACCAATTAGTCGGCCGAGTGGAGTGATTAAGCAGTCGCCTTAGCCAGGGATCGACACGTAACGCCTTTCGAGTCGCCCTCACAAGATGTCGGCGTGTCGAGTAAACCGGATTTGACTTTTGGTTATCTTAAAGTGTGGACTCGATTACGCATAATGTGGGACACTTGTCTGCCCTTGATTGAAAATTATTTTTCAACACTAGAATGACTATAACGATATTATATAAAGTTTTATTTATTAACAAAATTATACAGACTTTATCTATGTCTTATGAAAAAACAATGATTAAAATATTCTAGAAACTACAAAGAGAAAAAGTGAATATTTAATTGTATAGGTTTTATCTATGTTTATGGCAAGATATGAATAGAATATTCTAGAATAAAGGGACAAAATCTCTTTTGTTAAATTATCATTTTACCCTTTCAATCATCATATCATATCATATCATATTATATCATACTCCGTTTAAAAGAGGGAGTATGGGTAAAACTTTGTATGGACAATTTTACGACTAAACCTTATGTATATTATATATTCTAATTCTAATTAAATTAATGAAATTAATAACTCATTATTTTGTAGCCTTTATAGGTTCATCTCCACTGGTGTGTTTGGGAATTTACTAAGGGAAGGGAAGGGAAGGTAAACAATGGGAAGGGAAGGGAAGGAAAGGGGAGAGAATTGTAATATGTTGTTTGAGAGTTGAGTAAGGTGAATGAAGGTAAAAGGAAGTAAATATATGTAAATTTACATAAATGACTTTATACTAATAACACATCAGCCCTTTTATTTGTTTTGATGGGGGTAAGAATGTCATTACACCCATTTACCCTCCTTTACCCTCCTCTACCGCCCAAATCCGGGGGGGGGGGGGGGGGGGGAAGAAAAACAAGCAATTTTGTCCTCCGTTCCCCTTCTTTCCTCCTCTCTACCCTCCTTAAAAAAACTCCCAAACAATGTGAAAGCTGCATTTCTCTTCCCCTCCCCCTCTTTACCCTCCATCCAAACAGGGCAGTACATCTCCTCTTTTGTCATAATAATAGCATATCTTCATTAAAATTCAAAATCTCTTTCTCTTCTCTTTCATCAGTCAATCTCCTTACCTCTTCATATAAACAAATTCAAATACGACTCCCCCCCTCCATCTCCACCTGAAATTGACTCTAAAAAGTTCCTATTTTCGAATACTAACAACATCTCAAGGATTTTTTTAGCAGTACATCAATCTGTATTAAGCCCAATCTTTCACCTAATTCCTCCTCCGCATTGCCCCCATCCATTTTATTCTTTAGCGCAGGTTTAATACTGAGTTTGAACTTTTCCCTAATTTTTTTGTAAGATGAAAACCAAGTGAGATTTTATGCTCTCTCGGTTTCCCAAGTCAGAACTACATAAATATGCAGCAAGACGCACAAATATTTTAGAACCCATCAAATTTTGTTGAATACTTTTAGTTTTTGTTAGAATAGTATAATATGCAAACAACCAAACTAGATATAATTTATGTATAATTTATTAATTAATTTGTACATGTCATATGTAGTTATTTAATTTTTCACACTATACTAAATTTTATTCTCAGTTTATAAGTATATGGACAATGAATTTACATGTCCTATCATACTAGGAATCCTTTGGCATAATTGGTTTTATTGAAAATTCTTAACCTTTTTAAGAAATTCTTAATCTTTTTGTAGAACTTTTTAGATTTTAATTCACTATTTGTAATTTTGGTTTTTACAAGATTGAGTCTCGAACTGTGAAAAAATATGTAGTTTGTGAGGATTCAGTCTAGGCTGTCCTTGTGGGCATATTGAGTTGATTGGTTAGTGCCAATATGGTGATTCATGTACGCATAACTCAAGTTGAGACTATATATTTTGTAGGTATATTTGAATATGTTTTGTCGCTATTTTTCTTTTGTGTGTGGTTTCATGTAATCATAACTAAATATGTAAAAATGCTTATGGTGCTTTCATCTTTTTGTTGGGGATGAAAGCTACTCTGTAAGTTGAGAATGGTAGTACAGCTATCCGCTCTTTTAGAGCCCTTTTTTTTTCTTAGAAGTATATTTGAATATGTATAGTATTGGTTAATTTAATGGACTATAATTATTGCATGAATCTACTTATATTTTTACTTTTTGGGTAAGTATGTTTGAATATGTTTCATCTCTGTTTTTCTTTTGTGTGTGGGTTTCATGTAATCATGGCTAAATCTGTAAAAATACTTATAGTGCTTTCATCTTTTTGTTGGTGATGAAAGCTACTTTGTAAGTTAGGAATGATAATACGACTGTTGACTGGGGTCTTTTAGGCCCTTTTTTTCCTAAAAGAAATATATTTGAAAATGTATCATATTGATTAATTTAATGGACCATATTTAGTGTATGAATCTATTTATTGTTTTACTTTTTTATAAAAAGATAATATTTGTTGATTATATGTAGGTTTTTTATAGTGTTGTATAGTTTACTTGAGAATAAAGTACCACAATTTAGTATTAAGTCAATGACAATGTTTGGTTAAAGATGATGAAAAAGTGGTCTCAATATTCCCAATTTACTTGTTTGCTATTAAATGGCAATTTAATAAAAGAAGTCTAAATAAGCTCATTTTGGCGTTATAAATTTCAATAATGATGATTAATAGCTTATGAGTCTAAGTGAATGGATGCAGCTAACATGTTTCGTATGTTTGCAATGTAGGTTACAATCACATGAATAAATTGCCTCACCTAACATTGTAAATACAATATAGGTTGCATTCTCATCCTAGATTGTCCTACCTAAACATCATAAAACATTATAGATTGCATTCTCATAATAGGACCATCATCTTTGCCCAAATTGAACAATACAAAATAGTAATACCAATACATAGCATGCAATGTAGCTAGGTTGCTATCAAGTATCATATCCATCCATATTTATATAAACCTGCAAAAGAACCCAAATTATAATGAGATCGCAATTGGAGTAGTGAAATATGCATCATGTTGGAAAAAGTAGTGAAATATGCATGAAGTTACACCATTAAGTGTTCAACTTACATAATTAGCAGCATATCTATAAGTGCTCAAATTACATCACCAAGTAGTTAAATATGCAATGAGTTTACAAAAGAAATAGATATGTCAAGTTTTCAAAAGTAGTGAAATATCAAGTTTTCAAAAGTAGTGAAATATCAAGTTTTCAAAAGTCAAACCCAAAATATGACTTCCTAGAATACTTGCTCGTTGATGATCTTCTCTATAAATAGCTTAATTTTGAGCATTTTTATTTTGATGATCAACCTCCTAGAATCTTACTCATGTTCATACAAGTAATCAAGCACTTTATCCAATGTGTCCTTAGAAAACTTATTCTCATGCACCATTAGAGCTTTCACATGGTCTCACTCCAATGTATAATGTGTTGATGTTGAATTGAGAATGACACTGTCTCAATAAAATCGCGCATAAGTGAGTCATCCTCTTTAGCCTTGCTACTCTTCTTTCTAGGATTTGATGTACTAATCGATGTAGAAGCTACCACACTAGAAGTCTTTAATTTTTTAGCTTGAGTGGTTATGTTTTGCCCAATTAATTTCTCGGGCTCAAGATGTGAGCTAGAGGACAAAGCAACCTCATTATCACTAAGATTGACATGATCCTCATCAACTATATCATGTTGCCTAAAGCCAAGCTTTTCAGTCATATATTTGGTGCGATCACCCTTTGCTTGGTCATCTCCCGCGATATAACACAAATTCTCATAGTGAATGAGAGGGGTGTTCAAATACTCCTTCAACCTAGAGCTATTGCATTTTTTGTCCTGTATAATAAAATATTAAAAAATCAGTTTACTCATAAGTAAATATTCAAAGTTTGCTTATTTAAGAAAAATATTACTTGTGTCCGCCTATCAAAACAATCTGGATCCATGGTGACAATCTTAGTTTATGGATCATAACCAGCCCCACTCATGTTCATGACAGTGTGCATATCAAAATATTTTCCCTTCAAGCACTTGACATGGTTCATGACATTCTCCTTTGTGAACTCAGTGTCACACTTCTTGTTAACCTCCTCTGCAGCTTTTCGATATGCGAGCACCTTAAAGGTTTTGTTAACTTTGAGACCATCCTTCGCCATCTGAGCAAGGAAGGGGATTGATGTGTCATCATTCTCTATAGTCCATTTAGCATTAGGCACCCCCTTGTATTATCTTTCTTGTTCAAGATTTTTGGTTGCATTTTTCTTTTAGCAATTGCCCGCTTCTTGCTTTTGCTTGGATAGGTAGCTTCATCCTCAAGATCAATTGCAATTGGCCTCTTCAAAGAATGAGTCTCACTTAAGTGGGTACCGGGGGAAGTATGGATAAGTGGGTGGCCACTGATAAGCATATTCACATATGACATATGTTGATGAGTCATAAATGAGTAGTTGATATCATAAGGATTGTAAGATGGATAATAAGGTGGAGCAGTGTATTGCGTTGGAGGGAACGGTAGTGTAATGGGTGATGGAGGAGCCGAGAAGTATGGATAAGTGAGTGTTCTAGGTGTTCTAGGTGAAGGAGTATTATTCAATTTATCACTGTCATCAAAGTCTGTCATGCCTGATTGCTACAAATGAAAACATACAAATAACAAAATTTAAACCTCATGTTAGTACAATAATAGAGTGCGCATATCAAAAAATAGCATTCATACAGATAATATACTCATTTATCCATGAGTACAATAATATCAACGAGTACATAGAGATAGTAGACAATACATCAACGAGTACAATAATACATGACAAATAACTTAAATTACATCCCAATCTCGGTTGTGCCTCCACCACCATATTTATTATAACAATCTTCTCACATTTCAATTGCAATTTGATCCCTCTTAGCTCTCCATTCATTTCTTGAATCTCTTTCCTCTCTTTATGTCATAGTTTGAGTAAAGTCAACACCACCCTCTTCGCCCTCATTAGCTTTTTCATCACCATCCACTTCAATAAAATTGTCCTCATGCAACAACGTATCTCTCGGATCTTCTATGACGATATAGTTATGAAGTATAGTACATGCAATAACTATATCAAGTTGAGTTGGGAAAGGATAATGTGGCTTTGCAGATAGGATTTTGAAACGATTTTCAAATACCCTAAAAGTTTATTCAATTTTAGACCTTAGAGATGAGTATCTTAAATTGAACAACTCTTGTCTATTATTGATTGGCCTACCCTTATGCTCATTTAAATGATAACACACTCCTCGATATGGGGAGATAAAGTCATGCATAGTAGTGTAGCGAGCATCACACAAATAATATTATCCTACAATTACTAAAAAGAAATTTAGTAAAATTTTTAATTTTAATTAAATAGACATACTTTATTTGATTGGTTTATTACCATCGTAAACTCTCAATCTGCGAGGTTGTGATCTAGATAACACATCTTGCAAAACTATATAATCATTTGAGGATCCCTCCCATCCAGGTAGAACATACGAAAATAACTTATTGGGAGTGTATGCAGCTAGAACATTTTGAGTTACACATTTACGACCTCTAAAACGCGCAACAAGTCTAGCGAGAAGCATGGCGTCGATATGGGTTCCATCTATCATGCCAATGCAATCTTATATGATATATTAAACAGTTACTAATAATAGAAAGGTAAAATTAATTATTATATTATAATAGTAATCACCTTGAAATAAGGATAGTATAACGGGTTGGTGGCAATATTTGGCGATACTTTATTTGATGCTTGCTTCATGTACCGCCCCTTTAAACGACCAACGGCTTCCAAACACTTGTTAAAGTATATTGAAACAGTTTTCCCCGACCTTATGAAATGTGACCTAACAATTCTATTTTTTGTTTTATGGTCTAATATATTAAGGAACATGATCAATTGTTCTTCTACTTTAACATCCCGTGAATTTTTTAGTAGGCCGGTATATCTCATTATTATAATAAGATTTTCAAATGCACGCGACCTCATTCTAACATAAGCCCTACAACTCTCATTATAGCCATTGAACACACAACTTATGTGCCTAGCTCTAGAATCTATCTTCTCTTTTTTTCCTGCCTTAGGGTGATAAGTGACTGATTTTCTTTTACTACGTATCCTCATTAAACAAGCAAACACACAGATGACCGCAGAGATAGTAGAATTAGAAGCCATCCTCATTAACATTTCTTCATCAATGTCATCCATCTACATTGTTTTAAAAAGAAATTTCCCGTAAAAATACTATGCATCAATCTTAAACAAAGTGCTCAGATAGTAAATAATAATCAACAATGTTCAAGGAGTTAAGTGAAATTAACCTTAATAAACACATAAAATAGACGAAGCTAATCTTACAAATTCTAAGAAACTAAAAGGAAAATTATGAATTCAAAGTTCTAATATACATATTTCAAAGAACTATAGCAACATATATATCAACAACACATCCTCCCCATAGAAAAGTTCTTCGAGTACAACAATTCATGGTCACTAGAATAAGGCATTATCAGTAATTCTACCTCGTCGTGTCCTTAGCAAGTAGTGATAATTGTAGATAAAAAAAATCTAAAATTTAACAAAGACATCAACTTCACCAGAGCTGAACAATTGAGGGCTCAAACAATAGGTCTATGTTTTTCGTTTGATGGTTAAACTATCCAAAGAACATTAATCAAACTCAAAAGATGAACTCTAAAGAGCATTAATCAACTCTAAACAGATTGAAAGGAAAAAAAAATCAATTGATCACAAGTAACAAAGTAATCTTCAGTTCAATTGGCCTCGTCCTCTCCCCCAACTCAAAACCAAAAATAAAAATCCCAAAAATTACTCTAAATTGGCGAAAAATAGGCAGCCGAAGCAGATTTAGAGCAATCAAAATCAACCCAAATCAGAATTACAAAACCATAACACAAACCAAAGCAATAAAAAAATCTAATTAGAGAGAGGGAGTGCGAGATTTATACGTGCGGAGTAGGAGAGAATCGCTTGCAACCCTAGAATCCTGAATCAACAGAAATCCCCAAAATAATTTTGCCAAAATCTCTGTTTTGACCTCTAAATCTTCTTGCAAACCAAAGATACAGCGGAAATGGAGGAGGTGGGTAAGGTTTGGTCAAAAATATGTTGAAAAGGGATGAAGAACATTATGGTTTGGTAGCGAGAAATAGGAGGCGGGTAAAAGAGGAGGGAGACGAAAATAGCAGTGACTCTAGGGGTAGGAGTGAGAGAGATTTTCGGAAGCTGAATAGGGTGTTTTGATGAGGTAGAGTGGTTTTCTCAAAGATCCAGCCCATATCCTCTCTCAATGAGGGGACTTCACAAATTCTAAAAAATATTAGTTTTTTACAATTTGGGGATCCAATATCCCAAAATTTGTTTTGAAACAAACAAAGTTTATGAATTCCTAAAACTCTAAAAAACCCACTTTTTCATCCTAGAATTTGTAATCCACCCTATATCCCAAAAAAGAGTTGAAACAAACACCCCCAAAGTCAATCAAGTGAGTTGGAATATCGATCAAGAAAAAGAGTGTTTTGGAGAATGAGCAAATTCATCTCTCCCAACATCTAAACGCAACAAGCCCCATCAGAAGTAGCTTTTCTCCAAATTAAGAACCCTCTGTGCTCAACACCACGTCTAGTCTGGCATTGCACGGTTGCCTCGTCGCCACCATCATTTTACTCTCTTCATCCCCAACATAGTCCTGCTCTAGTCTATTGGCATCGTCAGTCCATCACTGAATCATTCTTCCTCATAGATGAACTTGATCTATTTGATCAAGGTGATAATGAGGAAGATTTTATTTAGATACATGGCATTTGATAGGTCTGTTGTTTTGGTAGTGATTTAGTAAGATAATAGTATGGTATTTAGTCAACGGGTACATAAGATCTATCAAGGGAAAAAACTGTTTATAAGAGATTTATCATTGAGTTTTGTTGAGATTATGAACGATATTTGATTTTAATATTTACAAATATAGGCTTTATTGAAATTGAACAGTATACATGTTATTTGAAAGTATTTGCCAATAATATAATGTTAAGTTTGAACACCGTTATTCTTGAAAGATTTGTGGGTTGATGGAAATGAAGAAAGATTAAGTGATGTGGGTGGAAGAATATAGAAAGTTTGTCAGTTTCATCTCCAAATTGTTTTCTTCTTTTGTTACCAAACCTAACCCTTCTCATCGCCTTTATTTGTCTAGATTGGAACATTCCAACTTAGCTCTTTGATACCATGGTCTAATCAGGGCCGTACCTAGGAATTTTGGGGCCCAAGGCGAAATATTAGATGAGATCTAAGTGATACAACTCATAATATATTTTATCTCATTCTTCTTACCTTTTGAGCTGCAAAATTACTAATTAAAGTTTTATATTCATTATTTTCTAACATATTAATTTCGATAGATAATATTGCTAAACCATTCAACCTATCTTGTAACATGGTCGATCTTAAATAAGATTTTAGTAATTTTAATTTTGAAAAACTTCTTTCAACGGAAGCAACTGTTACGGGTATAGTCAATAATACACGATAAACAATACAAGTATTTAGAAAAGAATCTAACCGTTTTATATAGTTCAACACTTCAATTGGACTATTAATCTCTACTTTTAAAATTTCCTTAAGCACTCTTAATTCTGAAAACAAATCAAGTCCATTAATATCTAAATGTTCATCATGTTTTAGTGCATTTTCGAGATTAAGACAATATTCTTTCAATTCAATATCATCTAAAGCTTTTAATTTTTTCAAATCAAACAAAAAACCAAAATTTCGAGATTAAGATGATGTATGTATCTTTACAAATTATCTAGTTGCAACGTTTAAATGGAGCAGTTATTCCTGCGTAGAAACCATCTAGTGTAAGGCTTAAAACTGCCCACTAACCGATACCCAGTCGTTAATATTTTATAGAGAAATTTCCTTCTTAATCCTAACAATTAATCTTAACTACAAATCTGAGATGTTGAACAGAATAGTTAATAATACATATAGCATTTCATATTAAAACCCCAAACACACTCGATCACAATCAATTTTGTCAATTATTACCCACATTCTGCTTAAATTAAATATCAGAACACCCAAAACACCAAATATAGTTAAACGAACATCAAATTCTTATGCAATGGAGAATGTGCAAGTGTAAATAGCATGTTGACCCATAAATTGATACTCAGATCATCTACCGGTCAAATGTCGAGGGAAGATTTTGCCAGGTATTAGCCACCCAGAGATCCCATGACTAATAAATAGATTTGATTGTTAAAATCACTTCTATGCCCACAAATACCTGTAAAATTGATGATAACAGTAACTCATTTCGAGGTTCACGGTCAACAAAGTGCTTTTCACGAATATGCTCGAAAGAAACCATGAAATTGATTTGATTCTTAAAAAGAAGATGGATTAAAACATTGACGTTTGGACCAAAATCAGCGGAGACGGCTTACGGCTGGCGGTGGCCGGTAGGACTGTGGGAGTGGAGGTGGCTCAGGCTGGCGGTCGGAGCGGAGGTCAGGAGGCGTGGCGATGAGTTATCTTGACAGTTTGAGAGAGAGTCAGAGAGAGGAGGCGGCGGTAGGGAGTGGAGAAAGAGAGAATAGGGTAATGCTTTGGCTGTGGGGGTTTAATGATTTGGGGTGGGGGGGGGGGGGTGTGGGTGGGGCCCTACCCAAGGTGAGGCCCAAGGCAAATGTCTTAGTTGCCTAGGAGTAGGGCCGACCCTGGGTCTAATAAATTCGGTACGAAAGAATTATTCTTCTATAATAGGCCAAACCAACAAATAATTAATTCGACGCTAATAACCAATCGTTACAAGCCATATATGATCCTTATCTCCTAAATATAAAGGAAGCAGTCTAGCAATATCCATTGTCATTGTCCCAAAAAAAGACATACTCTCAGACACATAGGGGAAAATCTAGTAAAAACAATTATTTTGTTCACATCAATAATTTTTTCATTGAAGATGTGTTGAATATTTTTCATTTTTTCCCAATTTTATTCATGTTAGAAACAAAGGGAACAAATTTTTTAGTGCTCCATATAATCAATTCTAATGTCTCAACTAAAAGAAAACTGTGTCGTAAGCACGAAAAAAATAAGAAGTATACCACCAAAACATGTTAAAAGAGGCTCATCCTCTAGACAAAGAATAAAATATTAATCCTAACAATCATTATAATTTAACCCATAAAAATAATCTCTCTCCCTCTGAAACCAAATACCAACCATTCATCTCTTTCCACGTGCCAAATTTTACTCGTCAAACCCTTAGGGCCCGTTTGTTTGCATTATTTGGAGGGGGAAAGCCTGCCAAAGTTCTGAAAAAGTCAGAACTTTGGCAGGCTTTCACCCTCCAAAATTTGCGTCCAAACGGGCCCTTACTATTTTATTATCGGCATATGAATACATCAATATTCTTTAAAAAAGGAGAAATACATATACATATCAAATAAAAGAGAATTTGATGAATTTGTAACATATACAAAAACAAAAAAATTCCAAAAAAAATAACACTATTGCAGTTAAAAAAACATTTAAATAAAATAAGCATTATCAAATCACAATTCGTCTATGCATTCCGACACCTAAAAAACGTAATATCCAATTCTCGGATCAGAAAAATAATTTTCATACGTACAACCTAAGCCCAAAATAATTTTGTCTCGATTTTTTTCTATAGAAATCTATTTTTAAAAGGCAGCCCGTAGCGCATCATCTACGACCATAATATTTTGAATTGATGAT
Source organism: Asparagus kiusianus (assembly GCA_022839385.1). Classification (NCBI taxonomy): domain Eukaryota; kingdom Viridiplantae; phylum Streptophyta; class Magnoliopsida; order Asparagales; family Asparagaceae; genus Asparagus; species Asparagus kiusianus. The sequence continues at coordinate 32,544 of BQKN01000262.1, forward strand.
TGGTACATATATCTGGATTCTGTACATAGATTCAAATATGTCTACAGGTTCCGTATTTTTATCCAATCGCGTATATTGATACGCGAAATTTATAATACACGCGTCTCTAACCTACGCTTTATCCAACCGGATATATCCCCTCAAACCCAACAAACACCAAACACCAATTCTACTTACAGCTAAGCGCCAATTCGGTCGAAAAGCCCGACCCGGCCCCGTAACTGCTCCCTCCACCCCCCCACGAAGTAATTTTCCTATTACTTTTTCACCCCCCTCAAACCCTAACAATAAAAACCCCCCACCCAAAATCCCCAATCCTCTCCCTCTCCTTCTACCCCCCCAAAACCCTAGCCTCCATCGTCGTCATCCTCGTCCCCCATCGTCTCCGATGGATCAATCCCAACTCCAATCGATCCTCGGCGCCGATCTCGGCCCGTTCCAAGCCCTAATCTCTCAGCTCATGTCCACCGCCAACGACCAGCGATCTCACGCCGAGTCCATCTTCAACTTCGTCCGCGATCACCACCCCGACGCCCTAGCCCTCAAGCTCGCCGCCCTCCTCCACCAATCCTCCGTCATCGAGATTCGCGCCATGTCGGCGATCCTTCTGCGCAAGCAGTTGACGGCGTCGTCCTCGTCCGGCGACTCGCAGCCGGCGTACCTGTGGCCGAGGCTCTCGGCGCAGACGCAGTTTGAGCTGAAGTCGCTGCTTCTGTCCTCGGTGCAGCGGGAGGAGGTGAAGACGATCTCGAAGAAGCTTTGCGATACGGTGTCGGAGCTGGCCTCGAATCTGTTGCCGGATAATGCGTGGCCGGAGATGCTGCCGTTTATGTTTCAGGCGGTGACTTCGGATTCGCCGAAGCTTCAGGAGTCCTCGCTGTTGATCTTCTCGCAGTTGGCCCAGTATATCGGGGATACGCTGCTGCCGCATCTTGGAATGCTGCATGGTGTGTTTTTGCAGGCGTTGACGAATTCGAGCTCGGTGGATGTGAGGATTGCTTCGCTTGGGGCGTCAATTAATTTCATACAGTGCTTGACGTCGGCTTCGGATAGGGATAAGTTCCAGGATCTGTTGCCGGCGATGATGAGGACTTTGACGGAGTCGCTGAATTCGGGGCAGGAGTCGACAGCGCAGGAAGCTTTGGAGCTGCTTATAGAGCTTGCAGGCAGCGAGCCAAGGTTCTTGAGGAGGCAGTTGCCTGAAGTTATTGGAGCTATGCTGCAGATTGCGGAGGCTGACGGGTTGGAGGAGGGGACGAGGCATTTGGCTGTGGAGTTTGTGATTACGCTGGCAGAGGCAAGGGAGAGGGCACCGGGGATGATGAGGAAGCTGCCACAGTTTGTTGGGAGGCTGTTTGCCGTGCTGATGAAGATGTTGCTTGATATTGAGGATGAACCAGCCTGGCATTCTGCGGAGGTGGAGGATGAAGATGCGGGAGAGACGAGCAATTATAGCGTGGGACAAGAGTGCTTGGATAGGCTCTCGATTGCACTTGGAGGGAATACCATTGTTCCTGTTGCTTCAGAGTTGTTGCCGGCTTATCTTGCTGCTCCTGAGTGGCAGAAGCATCATGCTGCTTTGATTACACTTGCCCAGATTGCAGAGGGTTGCTCAAAGGTAGCTTAAGTGCAATAAATTGATGATTTGTAATGTATTGGTTATTGGGTATGTGAGATATATTCGGTACTGTTTTGTTATGTAGGTAATGATTAAAAACTTGGAACAAGTGGTAAACATGGTCTTGAACTCATTCCAAGATCCGCATCCAAGAGTGAGATGGGCGGCAATTAATGCCATTGGCCAACTCTCCACGGATTTGGGTCCAGATTTGCAAGTACAGTATCACCATAAGGTGCTGCCGGCTTTGGCCTCTGCTATGGATGATTTCCAGAACCCCCGAGTACAGGCAAGTAGAATTCATTTCATCCATTTAAGAGTTTTGATTTATGTTGTAAATAAACTTAAGATTATTATGACGGTGTTAAGGGGAGCAAAGTAACTTTTAATTTGTCTTATCCATATCTACATGTCTGGTGACATGTCAAATGATTTAAGAAAGTTGGGCCTTTCCAGTTATTGAAAAACTAGCTTGTAAGCTCATCTAAATAAGCTAGGTTTGACCAAGCAAATGACTTTTCTACTCTTACAAGGTTTATAAAGTTTTTGTTATAAAAGCCACCAAAAGCCACCAAAAGCCACCATAACTTGTAAGCTTAAAAATAAGTCCTCCCAAATATCCTCTCTATATAGCATGCATTGATGTTTACTATCAGTTTCTGTTTCTCCCTTCATATTGGTTTTTCAACCTCTCCTTGACGCAAATTCTTGTGTTCTGGTTATGTGATGTATTAGGCACACTTCAAGTGTAATAGCGAACAAGGGGAACAAGGAAGCCATGGGCTTCATAGAAAATTTGACTTAGTGAAACTTATAGCTACCTCCATATTACTTTTGAAACTACTAGAAACAATTGGACGGGGTGCTTTCTTTTGAATTGCTACCAAAATCGATGAGTTATCAAATACCCCACTTCTGTTTCTAGTAGTAGTAGTACAAAAGTAGTTTGGGATTTGTAGTCCAGTAATCACCACTCTCATGAAAAAGTGTTGGTTAATCACATAGACTTAAATGGAATATTTTTATCGGATAGTATGAGACTTAAAATTATGAAAAATAGAATAATATTCTGATGACATAAGGCATTGATTTTATTTTTTAAATATTTTAACTAAGATAATATAATAGTTACTAGGGCAAAGAGATATAGAGATAGACAAACTTGGCTGGAAGCAATTAAGAAGAATATGATAATATCTAATTTAACAAAGGAGATGGTGCACAATAGAACTGAATGGAAGCATAAGATTCATGTAGGCCGACCCCAAAACTTTTGGGATAAAAGCTTTGTTGTTGTAGTAGTCGTAGTAGTAGAAGAAGAATTTTAACTAAGATAAATTAATTCAGCATTATGTAAATGATGATTTTTTAGGCACATGCTGCTTCAGCTGTTCTGAATTTCAGCGAGAACTGCACGCCGGAGATTTTGACACCGTACTTGGATGGAATTATTAGCAAATTGCTTGTATTGCTACAGGTAATAGAGCTAAATTTTATGCCCCACCCCCCACCCCCCCACAAAAAAAAAAGAAAAGATTTCTTGTTTATTCTTCTGGTGTATATTTGCCAAGAAGTGTCTAACAATAAGAAACGTTCTTTTTCAGAATGGGAAGCAGATGGTACAAGAGGGAGCTTTGACAGCTTTAGCATCTGTTGCCGATTCATCTCAGGTGCTGGATAAAAAACACTGCATATCAGGCTGTTAATTTTATATTTCTTTATATGACTTGAAAATATTTTCACATCACATTCTTATGCAGGAGCAATTCCAGAAGTACTATGATGCTGTCATGCCATATCTGAAAGCTATTTTGATGAATGCAACTGACAAGTCCAATCGTATGCTTCGTGCTAAATCCATGGAATGCATTAGTTTGGTCGGTATGGCTGTGGGGAAGGAGAAATTCAGGGATGATGCTAAACAGGTAATGGCTTCTCTGTTTTTAATCTTAATTCTCATGCAATTCTCATTTCCCAAAGGTTACAGTGCAATGTGAGACCCTTTGTGATCTTTCACCTGAAATAAGTTTTTAATGTTTAGCTATCATAAGCAGTATTTTGGTGTTCATTTTTTTGTTTGAGGGTTTGGTCTTACATTGAAAGCAGATATTGGAGCTTTTCTTTAACCTTCATGGTCTTCTGCTATAGAGATTTTATTTGCGAGTATTTGCAATGTTTTGGTTGTTATTCTTATTCTGTTACAATTATTCAGCAATGTTATGCAGCTATCCTCATCTTTTGTTTTCAATAGGTTATGGAAGTGTTGATGTCACTTCAAGGATCTCAGCTGGAGACAGATGATCCAATAACAAGCTACATGCTACAAGTATGTTTCTGTTACTAAATTTGTTTCATAACTATGCGTACCTCAACATTTTCCTTATTTTGAATTCATGGACTTTGTGATAGGCATGGGCTAGACTTTGCAAGTGCTTAGGTCAAGATTTTCTTCCATACATGAGTGTTGTCATGCCTCCACTTCTTCAGTCTGCACAGCTCAAACCAGACGTGACCATAACCTCTGCAGATTCTGATGATGATATAGATGAATCAGATGATGAAAGGTCTGTTTTAGACAAAAGAAATCTGTTAATATTTTCTTGGGAGTTTCTAATAAATTTAAAGCCATTCGCTGACATTCTTATCTAATTTGGCATGCGTCTTATGTTTTTAGCTAGAGTTTGACTGATATGTTGCCTATCTTGCTGAATTTAACCTCAGATAATGAAGGTCCTTTGCAATCAAATTATTTCTACTGCCTTGGTATCATAACTTTTTCTCACCCTTCATGATTCTCTAGCTAGTATGTTAGGTTTCTCATCAGATACCATGTTTGATTATATAGTTATTTCTCACCCTAGTGAGCTCAGTATCTCATTCGCTTGGTAACAAATGTATTTGGTAACGTTTTTTTTAATTTTAGTTGGTTAGTTACATTGAGCTATCTCCTGCAATTTTGTTATGCTCATTTCTGTTTTTAAGAAGCGTTGATTAATTTCAGCTGCAATTTTTGTTATGCTCATTTAGTGGTTGAAATAAACCATCTCATTGAACTGAGATGGCGTGGTAGAGGGGGAAAAACATTGAATAATTTCAGCTCCATTTATCTTTTTCATTACAATTTTTGACATACAGGAATCATCATAGTGATGAAGAATTACAAATGACTCACGCTTCACTTAAATATGCATGTTCTAATTTTTTTGGGATAAAAATCTAAGGGCCAAGTTTATTTTTCAGTTTTTTACACTTTTTAATTTGTTATGCACCAATAGTTTGATAGCCTTGATAATCTGGGCTTCTAAAAAAACCCTGAAGGCTTATGACCATGAATCACTTGATAGGAAGTCAGGTGAGAACTGCAATGTTGCAAATCTACAGCAATGATAAAGCTAATGGCCACTGTTACACTATTGTCATGAAATTTTCGAAATTTTGAACACACATTGGATATTCTTTGGCTCATGTCAAACATTTTTCAATTATATTCTAACCAACCTATTGTTGATTTAGTAATGTATATTTTAATTGTCGAAACTCTTTTGACCATTTCTTAGAAACTTTTTATTCATCATACTACTGCAATATGCATCATGGCATATTGGTATGTATAACTTATCTTTTGATTTTCATGTTAAATTGCAATTATATATTAGAAAAGTATTGTGCCCTAAGCTGCAATAAACTAGAATATATCGCAGTACGAAATGTCCACAGTTATCATATGGGGATTGGGGAAGACATAGTCAAAAGTTTAAAAACTATTACCAGGCAATTAAATATTTGAAATGTTAGTTCATAGTATCTGTGAACTGATATTTTTAAAAAATTATTATTCATGATAAAGAATATGTTACGCAAAGATACGTGTTGAGTGCACAAGCATATCTGTGTATTCAAGCAAACACAATGTTCCTGGCTTATGAGGGTGTTTGGGGAGGCTTATTTTTTGGTTGAATGAGCTTTTAAACTAGCTTTTTTATTTCTACCTGTTTGGTAAAATGTCAAATGAGTTAGCTTATAAGTCTCATTTTAAAAAAGCTGGTATACCCTAGCTTTTGAAAAACTAGCTTATAAGCTCACTTAAGAAAGCTAGGTTTGACCAAGCAAATTATTATTCTACTCAAACAATTTTTATAGTATTTTTTATCAAAAAAACTAAAAGCCATTAAAAGTCAGCATAACTTATAAGCTTCAAAAAATAAGCCTTACCAAACACCCTCTATGTCTATACTTACTATGCCTTTTGATATTTGTCCTGTCTTGTTAACTTCAAAGCAGTTTATTGTGAGATACCCATCCGTGAACTTTGTCTAGTTAGGTAGTTGAATATTACATGCATGCCCTGTGGTTTTTTGTGTGAATAAAGTCATCTTTGTTCATGTGGATGCTTCAGTGTTGGTGGCTTTGGTGGATTGTTGGCCTAGATAGTCATGAATTTTTTTCCTTTTTGGTTTGG
>BQKN01000262.1:41191-54517 GCA_022839385.1 Asparagus kiusianus
TTGATAATGTTCTGCTCTCCTTTGTTAGAAGAAAAGTTGCATTTACCTAACTGTAAGCTTCTTGTATATCTTAAATATAGGGCAAGGATAAAACCGCCGAGGAGAGAAGAATTGCCATTTGCATTTTTGATGATGTTGCAGAGCAATGTCGTGAAGCAGCTCTTAAGTAAGTTTATTTCTTTTATTCTTTCTGTTTGATGATTATACCTCGCATAAGATATTGGTCCTTACTTTTTCATATTCTGGTTTGCAACAGATATTATGACACATTTGTTCCATTCCTGTTAGAAGCATGCAATGATGCAAATCCAGATGTTCGACAGGTCCCCATCACAAAACATCAGTGCCTCGAACTACCCACCACCACTTGTCATCCATGACCCTGTGCGTCTTTCTTCTAACTTCGTGTAGTTTCTAATAATTTGTTTATTTATTTTTTCAGTCTGCCGTTTATGGAATTGGCGTATGTGCTGAATTTGGCGGTTCAGTGTTTCGACCTCTTGTCGGAGGTACCTCATTTAAAAAAATGTTTTGAAATTAACTTGTGCTCGGTGTTCCGATATGCTCTAACTATAATTTATGATTAATTTTCCTGTTTTAATTTATTATTTTTCACATTTTGAACTTTTTATTATTTTCCACCTTTTAAACTTTTTATTATTTTCCTTCTCTTACAGAGGCCTTATCCAGGTTAAACAATGTGATAAGGCAGCCTGATGCACAAAATGCGGACAATATAATGGCATATGACAATGCTGTTTCAGCTCTAGGGAAGATATGCCTATTCCATCGTGATGGCATTGATGCCTCTCAGGTATCCCATAATTTAAGCAGGTTTAAATAGTTCCTATCTAGTTATATGGGATTAAGGCAATATTGCTTTAATAAAACTAGTAGCTCCACAAATTACTTTTCTACCAAACACAAAGTTGTTAGATAAAATTAAAGAATATAAGCTGGATTTGTGTTTGAAAAGTAAATAAAAATGCACTGATCATTTATTTGTTTTGATGGCTGAGGTCCTCAGCAGGTGGATGCATTGCTATGAATAATTCAAATTTTCCTTGAGGAAATAAACAGTTTGAAGTTACTGGACCAAAAACATTATTATGACTGTTTTTTTTTTTTTGCTGACACTTGGTCCAGTGTGCTGGTTCTAAATCTCTCTCTTTCTTATCTCGGCTCTTTCACTGCTTTGTTAAGCTTACCCTTGTTTTAGTCATTCCTAATCCCTCACAACCAACCTTGCGGATACTGCGGGTCTGTGATCTGCTGGTATTTATTGTTTTTTCTCCATCTCATTCATGGGTGTCTGGCAATGATGATTTTGTTACATCTGAAATAGAACTTCAGTTCTGGGTACATTTTTATTTTGCTTCTTGTGCATGACATATATTAAGAAGTCCACTATTTTGCACTTGATATAATTATCATGCAGCATTCTGCATTGCTTTTTACTGTTTGTATAAATACTTGTGAAGAGTGAGTGTTTTAGTGGTAATCTTGACAGGACCCATTTGCTTGGTTTATTAGCATTTAGTAATGCTGCTCCTTTAGTTATTTTAGTTCCTAAGTCTTTTCTCTCATAGTATGTAGATATTACCTGGCTTACTGTACACAACTTTTTATTGTGACTTCTTTGTTAATTATGGAAGCATCTCTAGTATTTTTCAAGTCGGGTCGTGTGGTATGTTTACTGGAAATAGTTGAACTAATTTATAATGTCATATTATACCCATGTCATTTTTCATATTTTATTTTTTTGTAGTCAGTAATCTATCCCGTTATGTTAAGTATATTATGTCTTAGATACAACAGCTATTTGTACGATTCAGTTAACCATAACTTATTTGCTCTATATTTCTTCATTCTTGGCAGATTATTCCGGCTTGGTTAAGCTGCTTGCCAATAAAAAATGATCTGATTGAGGCCAAAATTGTACATGAGCAGCTATGTTCCATGGTTGAAAGGTGATTCACTTTGTGTACATGTTGTATTTATGTAATGAAGATTGAATGATGACCAATAAAGTTACTCTATTGTGAAACTTATGTGTACATCTAAACACTGAACTACTGCTTGTTCCCCAGGTCGGACAGAGAGTTGTTGGGACCCAATAATCAGTTCCTTCCTAAAATCCTTTCCGTGTTCGCTGAGGTGATTCTTCTCATTTACGTCACTGAGCATAGAATCATCGATTATTTCTCAATTAGCTATTAATTGCTTATTGGTTTCTTTCTACATCTTGGTTTCACGTGCATTTTTCAAATTTAAATAGTTCCTACTCTGTACTTCCTTTTTCTTTTTCACCCTGGTCACCATGATTGAGCCCCAACAGTGCCACTACACACTTCACCATGGTTGCCTATTTCCAGCTATGCAATACTTTGGGGGGGGTTGGGCGTGGGGTTGGGGGGATTGGGGGAATCTATAAAGGATTTTCTGTAAAAAACCTAGGAAGGTACAAATAGAAAATCAGAGTGACCAGAGAGGATCAATGATTGCATTGGCTTCAGCATTTCCTATATGATTTTCTATAGAGGGTGGATATTTTTTCTCCCAATTCTTCGGTATAGCCTCTGAATTCTTTTGGTCTTTTTCGCTTCAGGTGTTCTGTGCAGGCAAAGATCTAGCCACAGAACAAACTGCCAGCAGGATGATCAATCTATTGAGGCAGCTTCAGCAGACAATGCCACCTGCTGTGCTGGCTTCGACATTGTCATCTTTGCAGCCTCAGCAGCAGCTTGCATTGCAATCGGTAATGTCATCGTAAATATCAATCTTTTTTGGTGCATTGTCATGGGGATCTTCCCAGTTTGCCTGTTTTCATCTTTTATGTTTCCCATTCTTTATGCTCACTTTGTTCTGAGTGGATTTTTGTGGTTGATGATTGCATCCCTCCGTCGATTATCACGAGTGGGAACTTCTTGGTTATTGTCTTTGGGTGTAGACAGTGTATAGTATTAAAGGGGTCAAATTCATATCATCTGTTGTATTATCTCCTTCACCCAAGGGAAATTAGGTGAAAAGAGAGAAAAAAGAAAAACTTGCCGCATGTTGGCATTTGAGAGTTTTGTTTTATTTTTTTTAATGCAGAGTGATCGGTTGAGAGAGTGTAAGGAATGCTTTTCTTGTCTCATTTTTGGTGCTTGATGTCGTTTTTGGCCCCTATTCAAACTTCAAAGTAAAGAGATTTGTTTATTTGTCTTGGTTCTTAGCTCTGTTTTGCTGCCTTTTGACTTCATTAGTTCTGTACTTTTGAAACCGTGAAATGCCTGATTAAATTTAGCTCCTCTTCTCTCTGTTTTAAGTTGGCTCCGTACATGTTGGATATCTCTTTTTTTTTAATGTTGATGCTAGCTATTGAATTTTTTCTGTACGTTGTTTCTGTTAAAAGTTCTGTAAAAATGATTTTGCATTTCTAAGCCGCACGTTCTTCTTCTTCAGTCCAGGAAAAATCAGCGTGGGGGTTACCTTATATATGTATTGTTATTGTACTTCTGATAAAAGCTTCACTTTGATGTTAGTCAGTGACGTAATATCTCGATACATGAAAAATTAATGCTAGGGGCACACCATGAACCACACTCTCAACCATACTCATACACTCTCTATAGTACTAGTGGGCCACGCATGATATTTAAATATCATGCGTGGTCCACTAGCACTATAGAGAGTCTTGAGGTGTGGTTGAGAGTGTGGTTCATGGTGTGCCCCTAGCGGGACTCTACATGAAAACCCCTTGTTCCCTGCAACTGAAGATCTGCATCAATAACCCTATTAGTTATTCGAGTCTGCATTTTGGAACTTTATATAAGATACACCTAGAAGCAAGTTGCGCTGCATCCATATTAAATGACCAACTTGGAGCAGGCCCTGCCAAAAACAATGTCAACCACTATAAAATGAGGATTAGGGTGTTCAAACTTTTAATTTTCATTCTCTCTAATTAATTTTTTATTAAATAAATATAACGACTTATCAGTTATGCGCCTTCTCACTTTTCTAAATAATTATAATTATCAATAGTATTACATCTATTAGTTGTTTAATAATAATATAATATAATAATTTATAAAATGGGTATACACAATGGTTAATAGTAACCAATTAAATTATTATTATTATAATTATTTATGAATTGTAATAAAATAGTTAAAATGATAGCATGCATAAAATAATATGTATGACTAAATACTATTGAGAAGTATGCTATAATTCAATGAGCAATAAAATAAATGGAATAGATATTTAATATCGTAAATAGTGTAATTATTTTAATAATATCACATAAATTATGAATTACTCTATTTATTTAGTATTGTATTATCAAATAAAGTAAATAAATAATTTAATATTATTTTTATAATATTTTCTTAAATATTATTACATGATATTGAATAATCTATACTTAATAATGATTGAAAACTAACAATTTTTAAAAAATTATTCAATATTAATAATAGTATTATTAATTGTTAATGAGAGTATGATAAAAAAAGTATAAAGTATTTACAGTACTAAATTATTTAAGAGCATAATTAAAAAAATTAAATTAGATAAACATTTTATAGTATATATATTGTATAATTATTTTAAATAGTATTACTTAAACTAAGAATTATATTATTAAATAAGGTACATTACAGTAAATCCTAATGAACTTTTAGTATTTTACAGTAAGTAGACTCTATGAACTTTCAAAAATTCCTAATTACTTTTGGAGAAAGCCCCTAATATCTTTTAGATAAATTATGCCAAACCCCCAATAACTTTCAAAATGCATTTTTATTTCATTTTCTGGTTGTAATTTATAGGGATTATGTGCAAAATTTAGAAAATTAATGGGGGTTTTCTTTGAAACAGAAAAGTTATTAGGACTTTAGTGTGATTTTGAAAGATCATAGGGGCAGAAAGTTCGTAAGGGTTTAGTGTAATTTATCCTATTAAATGATTATAATGAGAAGTAACTGCCGCAAGGTGTTGCAGGTATTAAGTGTAATTCTCTAGGGAACATTAGGAAAAATCTTGCAGGATTAATGCAGCTTAGTTAATTTAGATTTAAGTTAACAACTTTCAAGTTAGATGGGCATATTTAAGAGAACTTATAGATTTGGTAGAATTATTTAAGAACAGTTGTAGATTTGGCAGACTTGTTTAAAAAAAAGGTTAGCATTGGACAATCATTATAAGAAAAACATTCAATTACAATAACTACACAATAATGATTTATTCGTACATTTCTTCTTAAGCAATCTTATTATACAATTTTATTTATTAACACATACTTCTACTATTCAATAAAAAAAATTCAAAACTTAGAACATTTACGTTCACGTGCGCAAAGCACGTGCATTGTCCTGGTTATGATAAATATCGATTTATTATAATTAGCATAATTGAATAGACACAACGGATAATTAGAGAGCCTAACAGAGTACAGGAGGGCGAAACGAGCATATTTTTTTGTGCCCATGTTTTCTCTTGTCCTCTTTCTTTTATTTACCTTGCTTCTACATATTGTTGTACGAGTGTTGCTACAGGGACCCAAATAGGAGAACCAAGACATGGAACATGTGAGGTGCCACCATCCAGTTGCATGATGCACTGAGGCATTAATGTTGTTGTACTTCCGTGTTTCACTGCTAGTGTGGCATCTCGGAAACAAATGAAAGAGTTCTGTTTTCACAGAAATCTTCAAAATAAGATAACCATATATATATGAGTACCCTTTTGAAGTTCAATTAATGCAGGAATCATTCTTAATAGGGTGCTAATAGGAATTAATAAATTTGGCCGATTTTCTGGTGAAAAAAAAACGAAGTCGTTTTGGAGGTTTTTTTTTTTTTGAAGTGAGAGTTTTAAAATCTTTGAGGTTAAGTTGCTGAAAGCTCAAATTTATTGGAGGTTATCGCTGATACTAATTAATGTGTTCAACGAATGAAAACTCATCTTATTACTACAAATCCACACCGATGAATTTGACGGGTCGAGAGTCTCGCCTGCCTGGTTCCAAATTATCATTGTTTGCGAACATTAATTGTCGTATTCCTGAGTTTGCAACGGGCCTGATTCAAGCAGCTCGTGTTTTGTAAAATACCTATTTTGTTTTCAAAGCGCAATACGAGCTTAGTAATTAATTAAGCGGTTGAGCGACAGCGCAAGGGGGTGCGTATGACAATTTGACCTCAGAAAGAAAGTCCTCAAAAAAAAAAAAAAAAAACTATTAAATCTTTTAACTATTTGCAATTTTCTTTCTTCTGGCGTAAGGATTACTAAGCATTGCAAAAAATAAGGAACAATTATGGGACCAACATGGGGAAACATGCCAGCTCATTATGCAATAGGAGGGGGACACCTCACATGTCCCCTCTGTTGCTCCTATATTTTAGGTCCCTGTAGCAAAGCTCTGGGCGGTAAAAACTTCAGACAAGAGCAGCCCAACATGGCATAGGACCCCACCAGGGGTAATTTGGTCACTGGACTTGTCAAACATCACAAAAGAAGAGGGGGAAAACTTAGCAACCTCCCAATTCTATGATGTCAAGAAGCAATATATAATAAAGAAGGGGGGGAAAAATACTTAATGACTACTTTAGGCCATTAAAAAAAATAAAAATTCAAATTTCGCTGTACCCCTACGCACCAAGCAATTTGAACCCATCGCCACCTTACGATTCCTCCGGCCTTCTCCACTGAGGTCTTTTCTCCTCACTCAGAAAATTGAACTTTTTTATTCTCTAGATTTTGATCTGAGCAATGGCGAGCTCGAGCTCCCCTCCTCTGTCTTTCTCGGTCCCCAATTCTCTCCCAAAGCCCAAACTTTTCAGATCAAGTGGGCATCACAGAGCCGTATCTCTCAAATATCTTGATCATTGTCGTGTTTCCTCTGATGGGTATCGATCAATTTGCTGTTCTAAGGCTTCGGCATTGGATTCAAGCGAAGAGAAGCAGGACTCTGCTCCTTTTGCGGTGGATAGCGCCTCGGAGCCTGAAGTTCGAACTGGGTATTTGAAAGTTCTCATCTTTTCTTGTTTATTTGGCGATTCTAGCATTTTTGGAGTTTGTGGTTTGAATTATTCCATGTATTTGGAGTGTTTAGTTCTTGCCCAAAAAGGGACGAGGTTATAATAGCTTTTCGCTGAGTGTGATTAAGATAATTTAGTATCAAATTCAAATAAAATTGATATAGGGTAGAAAAATTCTTAAACTTTACCAAAATTAAGGAAGAATATGAAGAAAAACTGGACGAAAAAGCAAACATTCTCTAAAAAGTGACAAAAAAATCATATGAGGCCGTCCAAATATTGGTTAGAAGGAAACTGGAAACATATTTGTGTATTTTAAATGTTCGAAATTTCGACCTCTGGTAACTACATCTTAATCCGCACTCTATCCTGATGACACCTTCTGACTTTAAAGATTGGAAAGGAGAAAGAACTGTTGTCATTAGCCTAAGACTTTGATGCTTTGAGTCCTGTAACCTATCAAAGAGGATGAGATGAAAGTTGCAGGATGGAAACTTCAACCTCTTTGAGAGATGAAGTTTAAGGAATTAGGGAACTATTCCATGGGAAAACTTGTTATTGTGAAGATCAATACGCGCCTATCAGGATCCAATGAACAAGTTTTTATTGTGAAAGTGCAATAAGATTTACACTAATTTTTTTTTCATTCAGCGTTACACTAAAAAAATCACAAATTACAAGTTCTTTTTGATGATTCTATTTTCTCAATGCAGCATGTGGAATTGGCGAGGTTACCGCATTCGTTATCAATATGCTGGGAAGGACGGACCTGCATTAGTTTTAATACATGGATTCGGGGCGAACAGGTCTACGCCGTACACATTTTTGCTCCTTTTGAAGGAAAATAATTTTGTTTAGGTACTAATATTCAAATTGTTTGCTTTCTATGTCAAATACATAGTATTATATTCCTTTAACAAAGTTGTATTATTGTTCATGTCACTCTTGATTTACCCATCTGTTTCTGTCCTCTTTCATTGGCATGATTATCCCCGTCTGGTGATTGTATTGCATTGTGCATATGATTTTTCTACCTTCTAATGTGTCCATTAATGCTCTCTGTATCTCAAATGACTATTAGATACCTATTTTGTGGTGGCAATACGTAAATAACCTAGTTTGCCTTTGCCTTTTTGAGATGTCTGTTTTTTTCCCCTACTATTTTGAACTCATTTTTATGAGGCCCTAGGATTCTTGATTTGGAGTGAGCATATCGAAGGCTCGTAATGTTTTATGGTTTGTAACTTTTGAGTAGTTTTCATATCTTTTACAAGAGTTGAATTTATATGCAATCTGTCAATTTATTTTTCTCAGTTTTATCATGTGATTTTCTTATATTTTTCTTATCATATACTCAAATGCTGTCTATAATGCAAAAGTCTCTTTCAACAGTGACCACTGGCGGAAAAACATTTCTTATCTCGCAAAGACAAGTAGAGTTTATTCAATTGACCTTATCGGTTATGGGTATTCTGACAAACCAAATCCTCGGGAGTTCAAACTGAATTCCTTCTATACATTTGAGACATGGGCAAGCCAGCTAAATGATTTCTGTGCTGATGTTGTCAAAGATGAAGCGTTCTTCATATGCAACTCTATTGGAGGTAAGTTTCATCTCTTTTCATGACCAGTATGAATATGCTGATCATAGCGAGTAAACTGCAGAGTATAATGTGAAATTTTATGCTGCCTTCTGATTTCTCTAGACAGTAATAAGCAGGTAACCATATGAGAATATTACTTTTTGCCCAAATATTCACATTTTCAGAATTCAAATTTTCATTAAAAATATATGTATTTATTTACTAGCAATCCACAATGGTACAAAAAGATACATCTGTATAAATATGTTCTTGCTTCCAGGTGTCGTCGGTCTTCAAGCGGCTATAATGGAGCCTCAGATTTGTAAGGGTATACTACTGTTAAACATTTCCTTAAGGATGCTTCATATTAAGAAACAACCCTGGTATGGAAGGCCGTTTATTAAATCATTCCAGAGTTTGTTACGGTAAATTATATGTAATGCTCTAGCTTGTACATTGTCATACCGGACTATAATATAGTCAAAATTAAGCCAGGAATTTACATTACAACAGGAATACTATTGTGGGAAGGCTTTTCTTCAATGCAGTTGCCACCCCAGAGTCCATTAAAAGCATTCTTTGTCAGGTGCTCTTTTCTACAAAATCAAAGACAGATTTAAAAGTAAATTTCACAAAGCGCCCCCGAATTTTGCAGGGTTTTGCACAAACTCCCCTGAACTTTATATACCATATAAAACACCCCAAAATTTCCAAACCATACTAAGCCGGTATTAAACTGATACATATGTAAGACATGTTCAAGAGGGTCCACTGTAATTTACAAAGTGTCGGGAGGTTTTGTGCAAAACCGCCTATAAGTCAGGGGGGGGGATTGTGAAATCCACTCTAAATTTGACAATGTGCTTAATATGAATCTTACTGTAAGTTACCAAGCACATGGTAATTTATCTTCTTTTTCCCCCCCTTTTTTACTTGCAGTGCTATCATGACACCTCAGCAGTTACCGATGAACTAGTTCAAATTATCCTTAAACCGGGACTTGATCCTGGTGCTGCTGATGTGTTTCTTGAATTCATTTGCTACTCAGATGGGCCGCTTCCTGAAGAACTACTTCCAAAAGTAAAGGTCAGGAGAGATTCTACCGTTGATGCCAAGTATTTAGTCTTCTACTTCTCAACTTTATTTATTTACCCATGATTTTCTTAATTTAGTGCCCGGTTTTGGTTGCTTGGGGAGATAAGGACCCATGGGAGCCTGTTGAACTTGGAAAAGCCTACGCAAATTTTGACGCAGTTGAAGATTTTGTGATCCTTCCAAATGTTGGACATTGTCCACAGGTTCTGCTGATATCCTTTTAGTTTAGTTTTTTATGCTGATCGTATTTATTGCTCTCTTTCTTCCATTCTAATCCATTTTATGTTGGTTTTTACAGGATGAGGCACCTCATCTTGTGAACCCTCTTATTGAAACATTCGTTAAGCGCCACAGTGAAGAAATGATAGGTCTTTCAACATAAAGATGATCAGAAGTACCTCTTTTAGCTCTGCTCTCCTTTGTTAATAACTAGATTTCACTTTCTCGAGACATCGTAGATATTTAAATCCAAGTTTCTTACATGGATAACAAGTCAATCGTTGTCATTTTGGAATGATTTATTATTTTGCCTTCTGATAATCCTTTGGTCACATGAGAGATGTATACTTTTCATGTTCATCTAAAGGCAAGTTAAAGCTCTTTCACATGAGGTGGTGATTTTCTCCTCTTCTTTCTTTGTTTTGTTTTTGAGAAATATATGAGGTGGCATTGTATTCAAAGCTTTACAACTTCGTTTACAAGATTGTGCATTTACTAGTTCCGTCATCTAGTTCTAAAAGAAGTTGGTTGGTCAAATTAATCAAATGCCCAATAACAACATTGATTTATTGGTTGAAAACTAGCGGATGTACATTGAATTTTAGAATATTTGTCTTGTTTGAGTAGAAGAACTAAGCCAACTCCCAGGTACCTATTATATCCAACTGGAGTCCAACTCTGATTTTAGGGCGCGGATTCTATCAGAATATCCCTATAGAATGGGGTGACTACATCATTCACGCGTGAGACTATTAGTTTGCAAATTTTAGGTCTTCTATCTATGGTTCAACACCCCCCCCCCCACCCCCCCCACCCCCAAAAAAAGGAAAAAGAAAAAACCAATTCATGTAGAGGTGGTTCTTATAGGGTCTTTATTCCAAAGTTTACACAAGGTTCGACAAATGAATTCTAAAACTGTACACTTATGAACTTCCTTTGGTGGGTATTTTTCTGCCGCGGCAAACAAATACATTTCCATAGTCTTCATAACTTTGTGAGTTTCATAATAAGCTTCGACAAATGAATTCTAAACTTAACTAATGAGCCTACACAAGCTATGACAAATGAATTCTAAAATTGTACAATAATAAACTTCCTCTGGTGGTTTTTTTGTTTGCTGTAGTAAACAAATACATTTCAATAATAATCTTCATTACTTTGTGAATTTCATATCTCATTTCCCCCACATGAAGAACATGTGCCAATAAATGCAGGTACATGTTTTCGTGGGATATATCATATACATGTTGTGTACGCTTCAAATATGAAGCAATAAGGAGACCCATCTAACAAATCCACACGAAATCAACTTTTATTATTATCCTTTGGCTTTCCCAGAGTTGCAACTGACGGAACTGTGTGCTTTTGTTAATATATGGAAATCACTTTTAACACACAATTTGTAATATTCTTCGATCTTATAAGAGTTTTGCATAGAGAAATTACGGGTTACCTGTTTCTGACATTCAGACCCCCTCAGTGATTTTTTTGACTATTTTACCCTTGTTACCCTGTTCCTTTCCTGAGTGAAATTGTCTTTTTTTTACTTTCAGGGTAAAAGAGTTCAAGTTTTCACTCAAGGTGTCTACATGTCAAGATGAAACTTCAGGAGTATTAAGTTCGAAAACTACATACTACAGGGGGTCTATGCGCAATTAACCACTATTTAGATGATATAAATAAAGTTTTATCTTTGTTTGTAGAGTTCGAAGTTGTATAATAACGTTAAAAGAAAACAATAGAAGGTTGGTGAGCTAATGCAGCAATAATATTGACTGTCCAAGGACGTATTAGCTAATCATGTATTTTTGAATGGGAAAATTTGCAAAATAGACCGTTTTTATAAAGTAATTAGCGAAACAGACCACTTTTGAAAGTAATTAGCAAAATAGACATCTTTTTGGTCAATAGGCCAAAAAGAGGTCTATTTTGCTAATTACTTTCAAAAGTGGTCTATTTCGCCTATTACTTTATAAAAACGGTCTATTTTGCAAATTTTCCCATTTTTGAATATGATGCTGATGTGAATCATGTGATATTTAAAATTATTGCTGGTATAACTTTTGGATTCTCAAACCTGAGCTACTTCCTCTTATTTGACTCCTGTTTTGTTGAACAAAGTGGTTGAATCTATTATTTAATCCGATGTACATATAGTTTTCTCTTTGTTTATAGAGATCAAGGTTTTAAACATGTTATCAAAACAATAGAAGGTTGGCGGAGCTACTACAGGAATGTAGTGTTTTTGTAGATATGAGGTGGTCAACGTTTTTTAAGATGACTTTTGTATGTGAATCATGTGATTATATACAATTATTGCTCCTGTAACTTTTGAAGTCTGAATGTGACCAAAAATATGAAATATATGCTCTAGCCTAGCGCTTGTCTACGTCAGTTATGACTAGATGCAACATTATTCTGTACTGATGCATGAAACTTTTATTTGGATAACGATATTGTTGGGTATCAACTCAAACTCCAAGTTAGTATAAGTGTTTTTTAATTTTTTTGTAGAACTTCATGAGAATTAGATAGGGTTAGAGATCTATCATGATTAGGAGTTTGAGTCTCATCATGATTAGGAGTTTTGAGTTTCTAAAATATTGTTTGTTTCATTAATGTTTTAGGATTTGGAATACTACAATTTGTAATATTTTGTTTGTTCAAGCTCAAATTGTATCATTACCAAATGTCAAAATTTTGTAATATGATGAATATGCTATCTTGGTGAGGTTATCTCCCACAAAAAGATAAAAATTAGGACTTGTCAAATCCTCTCCAATTGAGAGGTAAGCACACCCATTTATGAGATTTGTCAAAATCCTCTCCAATTGAGAGGATTTGACAAATTCTAAAAATTAGACACTTTTTGTACTTTTGGGATTCAATATTCTAAAAAATTTCTTAAAACAAACACAACATATGGAATCCCAAAACACAAAAATACTCACTTTTTGATCCAAAAACTTGTAATCCGTACCAAATGTCAAACTTTTTAGTGAAACAAACACCCCCTTAAGAGCATTTGCGCAAAGACTTTTATATTATGAGCACTCCATAAAAACGTCAACATATATCTCCTGCATCAATCTTCCCTTTTAGGACACCCCCTCCCAAAACCTTCGAAGATCAATTTAAGCCAAGTTCCCAACTACCTTAGATCAAGATTCCTTGCACGTTATAACAAAATTTTTCTTACCAAAACAAACAAACAAAAAAAATACATGCCCCTCTCATCAATTATCGATGTCCACTCTTTTCTCATGGGCTGAGTTAAGTTAACTATGTTTTAATTAGATAACGACCTCATATTAGAATATACTTGCACCCTGATGCCTATATTAGTCCCTATTCTTTTCTTTATAAAGACTTCACATCAACTAGAAACCAACACCCCCCCC
>BQKN01000262.1:64120-109134 GCA_022839385.1 Asparagus kiusianus
ACTTTGAGTGGTATTTGGATGTCTGTAAGCATTTTTTAACGCCTACACTCCCCAAAAGACTTCAGACCCACCAGCTTTATCAATAGTTCATGTAAAATCTTTTCGAAAATACTGGCCAATAGACTTAACAGAGTCATTCATCTCCTTATAGATTACTCTCAGTCAGCGTTTCAAAAAGGTAAATCTTCCCTTGACTCCATTCTGCTAGCTCATGAGATGATCAATTTCTGCTCTTCGGGTAAGAAGGAAATATGTGCAATTAAAGTGGATTTTTTCAAGGCTTTTGATTGTGTAAATTAGAATTTTCTCCTCTCCCTTTTTGAAGCTAGAGATTTCAGTCAAAGATGGTGCCTCTGGATTAAACATATCCTCTCCTCCTCCAAATCTGCTGTCTTGGTTAATGGTTCCCCAACCAATTTTTTCTCATGTCATAGGAGCCTAAAACAAGGTGGTCCCCTCTCCCCCTTGTTTTTTCTTCTAGTGGTGGATGTTCTAAACAAAATGATCTCTATCAGTGCTGTTTCAGGAGATCTGTCTGATCTTCAGTTGAAAGGAGAATTAAACAACATCAGGGCTCTTCAATTTGCAGATGACACTATTATTTTTTCTAAAGCTTCTTCTAAAGATATGATCACTCTCAAAGCTATCCTTCTCATTTTCGCTAACATTTCTGGTCTGACTGTGAACTCCAACAAAACTCATATGTTGTACCTTTGTAGAACTCCCTGCAAGGGATCTCATCTTGCTAGAGTCTTAAATTGTTCTATGGGCTCCCTACCCTTCACTTACCTTGGTTTACCACTCAAAAAAGGATCCTTATCTAGAAGAGACTGGCTTCCTCTATTAGAGTCTTTCTCAAATAAACTGTCCCAGTGGAAGAACAAATCCCTATCCATTGGGGGACATCTCACCTTGATAAAATCTCTCCTCCATCCCGCTCTACTTCATCTCCTTTTTCAAATTCCCTTTGTGGCTTATTCAAGCTATTGATAAGATTAGGAAGAATTTTCTCTGGAATGGGAATAATCTCCCCTCCAAAGTTAAGTGTCTGGTAGCTTGGAAATCAGTTTGTAGATCGAAACAAGAAGGAGGGCTGGGAGTCATCAATCTCCATGTCTTTAATCTCGCTCTTCTATCTAAATGGATTTGGAAAATCTTTGAGAGGGACTCCTTAATCAGTAAAGTCATCTTCTCCCTGTATTACAAAGATGACTCCAACCATGTGGTGCATCATCCAAAGCACAAAGCATCTAATATGCTCAAAGACCTTTTTACTATAAACTCAGTCTTTTTCAGCTTTGCTAAATGGATTGTAGGCAATGGCAAGACTTGCAGATTCTGGTATGATAAATGGTCTAGTCCTAACTCTCTGTGCAGTCTCTTTCCGCAAGCTTTTTCTCTTGCCTTCTCCAATGGTACCAGTATCAGATCTTAGGGTTTCTTATTAAATCAAGTTTGACATTAACACCCCATCCTCAGAAGAGGTCTCAACCCGAAAATGCATAGGGAAGTCCAGGACCTTCTCTCTTTCATTGAACCTTTTTCTTGCGGAGCTATCTCTTCTCCGGACTCTATTCGATGGCCTTCACATTCATCAGGAATATTCTCAGTCAAATCTCTCTACTCTGTTCTGAATTCTGGAGGGTGCAAATCAAGGTACTTCAACTTTATTTGGAAATCTCCTATCCCTCTGAAAGTTAAAGTCTTCTTCTGGCTTGTCAGCAATAAAAAACTAAACACCAGGGCCAATCTAGTCTCCAAGGGATGGAACGGTGACCCTAGATGTCCGTTTTGCAATTTAGAAGTGGAGAGTCATGACCACTTATTCATCTCATGTTCTTTTGCATCCTCTATCTGGTCCATTCTCTTCCCTAGTATCAGTGCCGGTTCTTGGCCTCTTTCCATGAAGGACTTAATCCTCCTCAATGACTCATCGGTCTTCAATAGAGACATAAGAAGTATTTGGAGAATAGTGCTCCCATGTTGTTGTTGGTGGATTTGGAACAGCCGTAACTTCCTCATTTTTAGAGATATACAACATAACTCGGACCTTATTGCAGCTAATATTGCTAGATATACTCTCTCGTGGGCAGGTGCTTAGGAAGATAGGTTGGCTAAAAGGATTCGTAGGGCAGCTATCAAGCTGCGGTTTGAAGATATAGCAAAGAAGAAAGTGGCAGCTGAAGTGGGAGACAATTTTTCAGCAGACTAGTCCTAGTTGGATGTTAAGCACACCGGTTGTCTCTTTTGGGAGTCTTCTCTTGAGGAGTTTTTCTTTTGAGGCTTGATATCTTAATCAAACTCCTTAACTATTTTTTGGTGGTGGTTATTCCTGGCTTTATAGTGTATATGCATACTTTGAGCTACCTAGTTTAGGTAGAAGATGCTTTTTAACTGCTCTTTTTCTGTTTTTTTTTGTGGTATGTATATTCTCTGTAAGTTTTTTCTTTTTGTTCACATAAATATATATATATGAACAGGAATGCTATTCCTGTTTCTTTAGTTCAAAAAAAAAATTTATTACATTTTCTAAGCTCATTTTTTTTATATTTTCTTCTTAGGGTAAATATGGGTTTTACAAAATGCAAGTTCCTTGGATAAACTTGGCTATTAGATATGAAATTAGGATATGAAGGTGGGTTTCTCAATGCTAATTAAGCTACGAGATAAACAACTGTAATCTTAAGGAGCAGCATGTATCATAACAAATGCGCCATCTATCATGAAAAATAGAGAGCAACACAAGCAGACATTTTCTACTGGCATGATTCATAAGTCTAATCACACCAAAACAATGGCGACTTATTAGTAGATATTACGCGATTCGAACACGCTAACTAAAATGGATTTTGGAGTTCTTCCTGCTTAATTAAGTCAGTAAATTAACAGTTCGGTTCATCAGTTGAATTTGCGTTTAATTTCACGGCCCGCTTTATATTCGTATGGAAACGAAGACTGAAGATATAAATATCATGGAGGATCCAAATTCATCTGTCAAATAAGCAGACCCAAATTCTACTTTCAAGCGTGTCCAACTAAATAATAAGCAGAGAAATTGTTTTTCAGTTGGTTTTTCTTAGTTGGTCTCTTAAATCTTTCATGATCTGAAATTAGTGCCCTCATACAATTGAAATTGCTATTAGGTCCCTGATCAAGTTTAAGTTATTTTGATCAAATCGTTGAAATTGTTACTAGGCCCATAATTCTTTAGTTATTCTGAAATTAAACCCTCCAATTTTTGTAGTTTAAAACGGAGTTGACAGTCAACACTTTTTTCTTATTGTTTTAAGGATTTTTGACGGTATATATCAAACTATTTCCTTGCTAGAACTCATACGCTTTTATTCATTACAGATCAATTTTCTGCAGTCTAAATGGAGTTATACAGTTACACTACAAGTAAAAGCATCTATTAAATACAAATGATGTATCTACAATTGGAATAGCGATAATCGCCAGTAATTGCAACCCCACAAAATTTCTACACACGCCTCACTTTAAGCAGCTAAAATCCGTACGTGGAAAAATTGAAAACAAGATGAATCATATGAAACGTTAGCATGTAATCAAGCTTTCTCAACAGAGAAGCCGAGGAAGTATTATTTGATCTCTTCACTTAATGCTCCATCCAGAACTGTTTCTTCCGTCGACATATTTGACATCATAGCTTGCTCTTGCTCTCAGCAGCTCTTCGATCTTCGGTTTATTGCCCTCCGAGGCTGCTAACGCTTAACAAGACATCGACAGGATGAATGCTTTGATTCAGAAGTGCTTCCATCTTATCGTATGATGTGAACCTTCAACGACAAGCGTTCCCATATAGTCGAAGTACTGCAAAAAAGGAAAAGTAAATTTTGTAACTCATGAACATAAATAATTGAAGCTCCACATATAAAAGAAGTAACCTGCTCAACATCATCTCTATCAAAGTCATCTCTGGACTGGCTGCCACAGATCCCTGCACCCTCAGCGTCAACACCCCTGCTGCCAAACTCGAGCCAGCATTTAGCTCCAGTGCGCCCAGAACCTGAACCGTTTGTTCTCGTTGTGGGTCCCACTATGAAGGAGCTCAGCTTACTGTTTTGGGTCTTTACCAACCGAGCTTCCTTGTAAAGGCCAAGAAAGGGAGAGGAGCTCAGTGTTGAGCTTCCCTAGCTGATCGAAGATGATGAGGATGATGATGGAGATGGGATGTGGATACCATGGATGGCGCACGGCATTGATGCCATTTTTGGAATGTTTTTGTTGATGGGGTTTGAGGGGAGACAGGGAAGGAGAGTGAAAAAGGATAAGACATTTGTTGGTAGTTGGTTCTCGTTTTTAGTTTTACATGATGTTAGTGCTTGAAATTGTTCCATTTGTTTGCATGTTAGTCCTTGTAAGCTCTCATATTTGGGCTTCGTCATGATGAGGTGATGCTGTCGAGCTGTAGACATGTGCTTGCGATACACGCCTGTAAGTAAGTTTTACATGGGTGCAGTCCCTCAAGCATCACAAGATGAAATAAAACAATAGATTGAAACAAGAAAGTAACGAGAATCCCTTGCGCGTCGCAAAGGCTAAATTCACAAGAAGAAGATGACCCTACACATTAATAACCACAAAGGCTAAATCGGACCCGACCTGGAGTTAATGAGCCTTGAACAGATGTTAGAAATCAAACTAATCAAAAGTTTTGAATGATCAGTAATCGACCCCAACTTTCTATTAAGTCCACTATTCTTTAACTTTTTTCAATGTGGGACTATACTCAGCACATGAAATCCCAACAAAATCACAAAGCATATGCAATAGAAAACCTAAGGACAGAAGGCAAGAAATTGCCTCAACAAGGCTAGATGATAGATTCAGAGAGCTTAGAAAACCCGAGTTTCTTAAATCGACTGCTCCTTGGATTGTTGCACTTGAGATCTACCACTTCTACTATGCAACTCTGCGCTTTCTTCTTCTTCTTCTTGTCAAATTTCTCTGTGCTAGTTTCGATGGAGGCGAGCATTGGAGATCTGTGCTCATTTGTCCTAGACTTAGGCTTTGGCTTTGGCTTTTGAGCATCTGCAGGGATTCTGCTCTCAGAATTGCTGCAATTGCTACTGGTCGAAGAATCGATGGCTTGATTTCTTCTTGGCTGATTTCTCCTAGGAGAATATCCACAAGGGACTGAAACCGGAGGGTCCTGAAGTTTCTTTTGAGAGGAAGAGGAAGAAGAAGCGTGAGATGAATGTTTCATGGACTCCAACTCTCTGGACATTAAAGAACTAATTGTGCCGGTAGCTCCAATCTTGATTTGATCTCTGCTCTCGTTACGAATTTCTCGAGTTTGAGGCATGATCCTCTACAAGAAGAAAAGGGCTCCAATATGTCACTATGATGAACACATGGAATGAATCACGTAATGGAGATAGAATGACTAGGGCGTAGAATATGAATTGCAACGCTTGCGAAAGCCTCGTTACAAGTAATTATTACAGGCGGCGCATGTGCACGAAGTAAGTGAAGAGAAGGCGCGGAATATCCGAGGAATTGGTTCATCAAGTAAAGAAAAGTATACAAAGTTTTCTGTTCAGCTCCTCAGAGAGTCGTGAATATGAAAGAAAGAATCACATTTGTTGAAGCAAAAACCTATCAAGAATCATTTCTTGTATTTGGTGTCAGCTTAACAGATCAAGAAACAAATTAACCAACCAAGGTTAGAACTGACAATGATCAACTTATCATTAATCCCGTATACACACATTTTAATAGGAAAAGAGCTACATCCTAATTTTCATGAAATTTTTATGAGGATTGGATGTAAACAATAAATACATTTCAGTTACTCCCTTGAGAAAACACACTAACGTAGAACTAAAACCTCTATGAACCAAAAAAGTTCCATTCTTTCTTGGCTCCATTGAGTCCCACCAGCGCTAAACTAGCAAATAATTAAACAAAAGCAAGCATAGAACTGACAAGCTTACGGTATCCACTGCATTTGAATATTTACCTAGAAATAATGGACAAAACCCAAGAATGAAGTAAAACCCATTACAATTTACGCCATGAGGGGCTCAAATGCAAACATATTCATGTAATCTATTTTGTAAAAGAAAATTAGAAAAAAAAATGAAATAAAAGAATTAAAATCAGAGGGAAAATTGATCAAGTATTTACCCGTA
The DNA here is from genome assembly GCA_022839385.1 of Asparagus kiusianus. Lineage (NCBI taxonomy): Eukaryota > Viridiplantae > Streptophyta > Magnoliopsida > Asparagales > Asparagaceae > Asparagus > Asparagus kiusianus. Next base: position 70,276 of record BQKN01000262.1, read on the forward strand.
GAAATCGACGGATCGTGATTCGTGAAGCAAAAGAAGCTCAAAAAGGGAAACTTTCTTCTTCTTCTTCTTCTTCTTTTTTTTAATTCCAAGGCCGAATTTTTGGGGGAACGAAGTTGATGGGCGGTGGACCTCTTTTTTAATTAACAGCCCGCCGTACACAGTGCCGTTATCTGTTTAATTTGTGCCTCTTGATCCGTTTAGTTAACGTGAGGAGCTTAAGTTGGGCTTTAGTTTTGGGGTCTTTAGGTGGTGTAGGATGGCAAGCGGTTGTAATTGTCAAGAACATTTTATTATTTGGAGATTGAGAAACATATAGTTTATATGATACAAGAAAATATATTGGTTAAAAAGGTAAGATCAGATCCTGATCGTCAAAATTAACCTCAAATTTATTAATCCAAGTGTCAAAACAAATGCAACCGTATGACCAATGTATATTCAAATATTTCGGGTACGAATTCTGGTTTCACCACGCATATTTGAAAGTGGCAGAAGCCGCGCTTTCAATTGAGGAATTGGTGTTTTCGAAGGAAAGTATAAATTTGTACTCTATCTTGTATACCTCACAATGTCAAGCTACTGTATTTTGCGCAGTTGCGTGTATAATAATGGGGGCTAAGATTTATTTAAAGAAAATACAAACTCAGCACCCTACCATTAAACAAACCAAATATGTGATAGCAAGGGAAAACTGAAGAAACAAAACAGAGAAACATAGAATTCTGCAAAAAAGAACCATCAACCTTATGTACAAATTACAAATGTCAGACACATGGTTTCTTTATTTTCTTGACATGTATCTTTATTATGATCAGTTTCATACATCAAACTGACTGACTTTCAAGTTCATCTAAAAAAGAAGGGGAAAAACCACCAGAAAGCCCTCATTCTGTCGAAAACTCAAACACCATATTATGTCGATACCTCTCGCCAGGATAAACCACAACTGATGGAAACTTTGGCTCATTAACAGCATTTGGAAATCCCTGAGTCTCCAAGCAAAGCCCTGATTGCTTCTCATAGACTGCACCCCCTTTTCCAGCAACACCATCGACATAGTTCGCAGTATAAAATTGAACTCCTGGAGCATCAGTCCACAGATTAAGTACTCTAGAACTCAGAGGATCCTTAACTTTAGCCGCACGTTTCAAACCCGATATTTCTTCTCCTAAATCAAGCACATAATTGTGGTCATATCCACCGGGAACTTCATTGAATCTGCTGCCAACTGTTTTCTCGGTTGTGAAATCAAAAGGGGTGCCCTCAACTGCCATAATTTCTCCTGTGGGGATTGAGTTTTTGTCGACTGGTGTTATTTGAGAGGCCCAAATTTGAATCTTATGATTCAGTATGTTCCCAGAGTTGTGACCGGCTAAATTCCAGTATGTGTGTTGTGCTAAGTTGATAGGGGTGGCTTTGTTCATAGATTCAGCTTCCATTTCGAGTTTGAGTGAAGTGCTTGAGTGAAGAGAATAAGTTGCGGTGACCATCACATCTCCAGGATAACCTAAATTGAAGAAGAAAAGGTGAAGAATGAGATGTATTGTGCATTATTTTGGTTTGTATCAGTATTTGAGTTTTTTAGTTTATTTATACCTTCTTCTCCATCTTTGCTGTGGTATTTGAAGGTGATTGATGGGGTTTCAGTAGTTTTGTAGTCTGTGACCTCCCATAGCACTTTGTTGAAGCCATTGTTACCGCCTGATATGTTGAAAAAGAGTGAGAATAGCATTTTTTTAAAACCAATAATTAATAAAAAAGGATGTGGCAGACCTCTGTATATTTGAGGTTTATGGTGAACAAAGACAATAGTTTCTAACCTATTGTCTCCCCCGGAAAAAAAAACTTTCTAAAGTCTTGTTATGACAATTTATTACATAGTATCTCAAAAGTCAAAAATAAAAGATAAAAATTTCAGAACGTCTTACTAAAATACGGCTGACTACTAGAGCTTAGAATACGATGAATCAGTAGTATACGTCTACGAGGCTCCCACCTAATCAAAATGGCATAAAGGTATGCCTTGTCAAACATAAATCATAGTTTTGCTTCCAACCTTGAAATCTCCATACGCGGTATAAATTCTGTGACAGGTCCATTGCATATAACGGGGCATAAAATTCTTACATAAGCGCAATTTGACAACACGTTTCTTCTATTCGTTGTCCTCCTCGAAAAAGTCACATACTCGTTTGCGGCTAGTTCATGTAGAGGTACACATCCTGGAATCATACTATCAAGCTAGAGAAGTACTCGACACCATTTCCCTTCTTTTCAATGCTTCATCATAACCAAAACCATTTCCCCAAAGCTAGGAACACAAAACCTAAACTATACATGTTCATGTAAGAATCAACACAATCTTAAAAGTCGATGAACACCTGTCCTCGAAATACTGAGTTGGTTAACCATCCGAAAACCTCAACAACCAGGGTGATTCATACATTGACACAAGGCCTTGCGAACGGACGTCTTTAGGTAAGTTCAAACCCAAGTACAACAAAGGTGATACAAAAATTCTGTGCACATAAAGATCCCAAGTGTGGTAATGGATGGCCAGAAAATAAAAATAAAAATACAAAAATTCACATCCCTTACCATGAAGACTGTTGGGAGGATTGTTGATGGGCAAAGAGTAATCAACCCCCTCAAGAGTGAACTTGCCTTCTTTGATTCTGTTCGCCACTCGACCAACAATGCATCCAAAGTACGGCGCGTTATCGTTCTGATCCAAAGACAAATTAGAACTCCAGCGTACACGCGTATTTTTAACACCCAAACGGGCTTTTGAAAGGAAAAAAAAACAGACAGATTTACGCTATGAAGTTTTCGGTTTCATTGAGAGAAAACACAAAAGATCGAATCTTTTTCAGCCAACTTTTCCTGAAATCAAATGGGGTCACAAGGGAGAGCGGTGCTTACAACGTAAGCGTCGAGAGAATCAAATCCAAGAACAACATCAGCGACGTTTCCTGAAAACCCAGCAACAAATTACATCAGATTAAGTTCACAAGTCACATAAAAATAGACAAAATCGAAAGAGGGAGAAGGAACTGAACCATGGGCATCAGGGACGAGGAGGGAGACGATCGTGGCGCCAACGTTGGTTAATTTGACCGTGATTCTTCCATTGCTCAGCTCAAATACTTCGGGTTTCGCCATTGAATCCAAAGCACTGATCTTTCTTTTTTCTTTTTTCTTTTTTTTTTTTTTTTGCCTTTTAGGGGATGATAACAAAACGCTACGACTTTCGCCGAGATGAGAAGCAGCTCGAAGCGGCGTGAGTCGGCAGCCGACGATTTCGTTGCGAAATATCGCGTGAAATCGGGATATTGATAAGGCTAAATCTTGATGATGTTTTGCTTTGGTTTTGTTGCGATTTTTTAATTTTGATTAACACTTTGATAACTTAAAGTTTACTCTTTTTTAACTTGGATACCTCAAAAAAAAAAAAATCCAGGCGCTTTGATGCTCAACATTTATACCTTTTTGAACTTCGATATTGCAAGTTTACACATCGTTTTACTTTGGTACCCAATATTTGAGGCATCAAAGGGTCAAAACAAAAAGTTTAAGATTCCAAAGTTACAGAACGTGTATACTTCGGGGCGTACAAATATCAGAAGAGAACATTGAGGTATCAAAGTAAAAAAAAAGGTGTAAACGTTGGGACATCAAGTGCCAAATAAAAAATTTTGAGGTGTGAAGGTTAATAATCGTGCAAATTCCAGGTACCAAATTGCAGATAACCATTTATTTCATGAGGCTTAGTACTTTTGTTTTCAACTTTCTATACCTCATTTTACTTAGGTGTCTATCTACAAAAATAAAACTAAAGGAATAATAAGTTCAAAATAGTGATAATACAAGTGATATATACCGTACTTGGATAGTGAGAGGGTACGATTGAGAATTGTGAATATTCCAATCACTAGCGTAATTACTCTACTCCTATAGGATAGTTCTGATTGGATCCCTGCCACATCATATATGAATAATTATTTCCTTATCAAACCCTTTCTTTAGAAAAATTTTCTAAATAAACTTATTCGTATTTTTTTTCTAAAAATAGACCTCTTTGAGTTTTATTTACAAAAATAGACTCATTTTATCTTAATCCGGTTCCTAAACAGTCGGGGTTGGCAACCCCGACTATTTAGGAGGTTGTAAACCCCTAATTATAACCTAAACCCTAACATTCTATGCACTAAATAGTCGGGGTTGGCAACCTCGACTATTTAAAAACCGGATTAAGACAAAATGAGTCGATTGTTGTAAATAAAACTCAAGTGGGTCTATTTTTAGAAAAAAAAAACGAATGGATTTATTTAGAAAATTTCTTCTGTAAAGAAGTGGTTTGATAAGGAAATAATGCTCGAATTCAATCATAATAACTTAACACATCATTTTTTTTAACAAATAATGCTCTTTAAAATTCGTACTAGATGCAAACTCAGCATCCAATCAAGCACCCACATTTTCTCTAATTTCCCCCCCTTTATTTGCTTCATGAAAATATTTCACTGAATTTTTTTTACATGCACATATTCCGGGAACAAAAAGAATTGAGTGGTTATTCATTGACGTTTCCTGCGAAACTCACTGCTATCTCAACAAACATTCTAAATTTTTTGAAAAACCGTTGGACAACGACTAGTAAATTTTCCTCACCCCGGTTACGTATAAATTTATTTTTTTTAAAAAAATCAAATAAGTCTAAACTTAGACCCTTTTCTTCTTCCCACAATCAAGGGTCAAACTAGTGACTTCTATTAATTGTAGAATCACAAACACTCTTCAAAATTTTCTCTTCTTCAAAAATTCATTTCTTTTTGTTCTTCTTCAACCTCTGGCTTGTGTTTCGAGTGGTTTCGGCTTGAGAGTGATCCACACACTCTTTCGCTGATCCACACAAACACGAAGCCATCTTCGATGGCCTCTCGCCTTTCCTTATAGAAGAATATGGGTTATTTTCTTTGTTTCAAATCACCGAAGGAATCAAAGGAGACGAAAAAGAGCTGGAAATGTTGGCAGCCGAAAGAGGAAGAGGCATCGAGGAAGAGAAAAAGGAGGGAATTCTGCGGTTTATGCGGTAAAAAACCATCGAAGGAATCATCAAAGTCAGAAGGAACACCAAGGGGAAAAGGGAAATGTAGGATAAATTGTTTTTGTTCTGGTAAACCTTCGAAAGGGTCTAAAAAGAGCTGGAAATGTTGGAAGAAGAAGAAATCGTCGAAAGATGATGAGACGACAACAAGGAAGAGAAAGAGGAAGAGAATGTGTTGTTTATTTGGTGGAAGAAAGAAAGATGAAGAAACATCAAAAAGGGATGAAGAACAATCCGAAAAGAAAGCAAAATTTGCGAAATGTTGCTTTCCTCGCGGTAAATCCTCAAAGGAGGAGGATAAATCTGAAAAAGGAGGAAAATCTATGAAGTGTTGCTTTCCTTATGGTAAATCATCAAAGAAGGATGATAAACCGAAAAAAGGAGGGAAATCTATGAAGTGTTGCTCTCCTTGTGGTAAATCAACAAAGGATGATAAATCGAAATCAGAGGAGACAAATGAAAGAAAAGGAGGGAAATGCGTAAGTTGTTGCCCTTGTTGTGAGCCATCAAAGAAGGAGAAACCGAAAGAAGACAGAGAAAAGACTAGTAAGTGTTGCGCGAAGAAAAGTTGCTTTTCTTGTCTAAAATCAAAAAATGGAAAAGATGAGAAACCTTCGAAGAAAAAAGAAAAGAGGTGCATGAATTGTTTTCGTTGTTGTAGGCCATGGAAGAAGGATGGATCAAGAGATCGCAAAGAAAAGACCAGGGCTCGTTGCTCTCGTATGAACTCACTCAAGAGCAAATGTTGCTTTTCTTGTCCAAAATCATATAAGAAGAGTACTTGTTCCTGTTCTTGCTTTTTTGGTTGCTCATGTTGTACGAGCTCACCAAAAGAGAAGAATATAGACAAGCCAAAAGAGAAGAAGTTCTTTTGTTTGAAGAGGAAGGAGAAGGAAGACATAAATCATCTGACATGCCTTGTTAAGACTATATCCTTCAAGTCTGGTATGCTAGCTCCTCTCCTTTTTTTTTCTTTTTTTTCAAATAACAACAGTTAATGTTTATAGTGTTCACATTTCATATAGGGTTATTTGCACTTAAATACACCAAAGTTCACATCATTTTTAATTTTGGTACTTCAAAACTTTTTCTGCCCGACAGATACCCCAAACTTCAAGAACGTTTTCAATTTTGATACCATAAAATGACTTAATGCGGGTATCAAAGTCTAATTTCTCTAAACTTTGGGGTATTTAAGTGCATGTAATCCTTCTTAAAAGTTTCTATTCTGACATTATTTAGAAATTCTGTTTATATGCAGATACCAATAAGCGTAGATCGGAAGCTGAAGAAATTCTACGTATCCGTAATGTAAATATCACTGCAAGAGTGTTCACATATCGCGAAATGGCAGCAGCAACCAATAATTTTTCACAAGAATGTTTATTAGGCAAAGGTGGATTTGGCAAAGTTTATAAAGGAAAGCTTAAGGAAATGGACAAAGTAAAACTAATTTTAGTTTTTTTTCCCCCGCAAAAACTGTCTTCTTCAAGTTTTTCATCTAATTTGCACATTTCACCTATTTACAGGTTGTAGCTGTTAAGAAACTTGACAGAAATGGGTATCAGGGTAACAGAGAGTTTCTGGTAGAAGTACTGATGCTTAGTCTCCTCAGCCATAAAAATCTCGTAAATTTGCTCGGATATTGTTCTGATAGCGACGAAAAGATGCTGGTATATGATTACATGCCTCTTGGTTCACTGCAAGATCATCTTCTGGGTAAATGCAGTTCTCAAATTTATCCTTATGCTTCTCCTCAAAGAAGACGACACTACCAAAGCCATCTTCAAACTTCAATTAATTCAGAAACCACCTTTAAATGAGGTTCAAGAATCAATCAACTGCCTTGACCTATTTTCTGACGAAGGTTCGATTGAAATCCCCAAAATGCCTTTGAAAAGACTATATTTTGCTTACAAAGGCATGTCACACGACTGGCATGTGCATTTTCAAGGGCATTTTGGGGTCAATTGAAAAATTATTAGAAAATTGGTCAAGGTGGTTGATTGCCTCCAGAACTCTCTTTAAAGGTCGTATCTGTATTAATTGAGTCTTAAAGGTGGTATTTGTACCGTTACCCTATTTGAAAGGTGGTGTCTGCTTTTAAAATAAAATTAAGTGTTTTTTTAATCTTTCGCAGATTTATCTCCAACTAATAAACCATTAGACTGGAACATGAGAATGAAAATAGCATTCGGCGCAGCAAAAGGACTTGAGCATTTGCATGTCATAGCCAATCCTCCTGTTATATACAGAGATCTTAAAGCATCAAATATACTACTTGATGAGGATTATAACCCGAGATTAGCTGATTTTGGCTTAGCTAAGCTCGGTCCAGTTGGAGCTCAAAAACATATATCAACGAGAGTTATGGGGACTTATGGTTATTGTGCTCCAGAGTATGCATTGACAGGTCAATTGACACTGATGTCTGATATTTACAGTTTTGGTGTTGTGCTCTTGGAGCTGATTACAGGAAGAAAGGCTATGGACTCTACAAGACCAAGGAATGAGCAAAATTTAGTCGAATGGGTATGTAGATTTATTGAGTTCCGATAATTAGAACGAAAAATAGTTAGATGGTTCATGGATTTTGGTTCAAACTTGTGAATAATAGACTTAAATTAATTTGTTTAAGAGTTTGAATGATGAAGAATGAACAAGGATACATTTGTATAGGACATAGCCACATATGGAATATAGGATCACGGGGTAGTCGAATGGACGTGTAGATGGACTAAGTTTCAAATTATAAGGGTTAATTGTGGATAGACCACCTGTACTATTACCAAGTTGAACTTACTACCTGTTGTTGTGTTATCGCAGATAAAGTTCCTGAAAAAAGTTTCTATCCACAATTAACCCTTTTGAAAACAACACATTTCATGGACTTCGCTTCAACAATAACTAGAATAGACTTCAATGTGTTTAAGATTTTGCATGAATGAAGAATGAGCAAGGAGAAATTTATGTAGGACATAGACAAAATCTTGTAATCCTTCCAAATTCTTGAATCACTCAAGAGCCTTTTTTTTCCCTGATAAATGTCTTACAACCATACTGATTCGTTTTATCATTGAAACGTTTCAGGCAATACCGCTCATCAAGGATAGCATGAATTTTACCCAATTGGCTGATCCATTGCTCGAAGGAAATTTCTCTGTGAAGGCTTTATATCAAGCTCTTGCACTTGCTGCAATGTGTGTTAATGAAAAGGATGTTTTTCGACCAAACATTAAAGATGTTGTTAGTGCACTGAAGTTTCTGAGCAGAGAAAATAACCAGTCAAGTTCAGAAGCACCCGAAAGTTGTGTCTCTGTGAATGAAGCTTCTAACTGTAATGATGGAGACTCACCAAATTCATCATATAGTGATTGGCAAAGTTGTTCAACAGAGAAATGAAGTTAAAGCTAGAGTTTGAAGTGATATATTAGAGTTGAGAATTTGAAGTTTCAGGTTCAGGAGCTTGGAGAGGTGGGGAAAATCAGTGAGTATTTCTCCATTTGTTGCTTTCTTGTGGGTATGTTCCAACATGAAGCAGCTTTTTAGACCTTTTTTTCTTGTAATTAAGTATTTGCTGATTCCTGCAGAAAGAAATCAAGTATTGCAGATGGATAATGAAATTTTGAATGAAAACTGATGTGTGATGCTAGACTGAAAATCGAGTTTTTTTCGTTCGATGAAAGTCATGTTTATAACTCTCGTGAAAATATAGGTAACTTAAAAGAGGAACTCAGGAAGAGAAATCATTTATCACAAAGAGCTTACACTGTCCAAAAACATGCCAAAATAAGTTACGAACAACGAGCAAGATCAACGAAATATCTGCATAATAATATATTCATCTCATCATTTCGACAAAGATAGAGGGTATCAGCATTTCCTTTATTGTACTTTTAGATTTTTATCACTCCACGAATTCATGATAAGATTTCTACACAACAGACTAAAATCAAGAAAATTTTCAATAAAGTCTGTTTTTGTTAAAAATGATCACATACAATACACCACCCTCTTAACATTACATTACAGGAAGTACATTCTTCTAACAAACCAAGCAAAAACTAGAAACGGGAGAAAATGAATAAAGCAGTTGCCCCCCAATCATATTAGAAACTTTGCCATATTACTACTTGATGAGCTGCTGTATATTAATTTCCCAAGATGATGCTAGCTGCATTAGTATTTGATCCACAGTTGCCCCTTCCCAATCCTCAGGCAGATCGACTACAGAAACATCGTTCAAACTCAACAGAATTTCTTTCTTCACTTCCAATGGGAAGTCCAAGAAATCTGAGCCATTTTCCATTATCAGTTCTGTCAACTGAAAACCAAAGTGACAAATATGGTTACAAAAATGGTGCATAAATTCAATGCATTTGTGGTAATAGGCTATATACTTCCTCAGAAAAATTCGTGCAAGAGAACAAAGGTTATATACTTCAATTGCACTGCTGTGAATTTTACCGTCACCGTCTCAACCTGCTCACTCTTTTGAAAAGGTGGACAGAATTGATTTCAGTGAAGTCAAATCTTGAAACAGTAACTTCTAATCAGAAATATAGGCGTGAAGGATACGAACAGTTACAAGAAAGCCAACTATCTCTGCTTTCCATTGAACAAGAATCGTATTACTTTATTGTTTATTTAGCATCGTGAGCAGAACCTTGTCTTAAATAAGCCGTGTAACCCAAGAGCCAGCAAGCATAACAAAGCACTTAATTACTCGTCACTTGATGCATCCTCAAACAACTAAATAAATTTGCTTCGGCCGTTACGCCCTCTAGATATTATAGGTCAAGATGAATGGAGCAAATTTTCAATTTGAATCTTCCTCAACTGAATATCATTTTCGTCGAGAAGTGCGTTTTTTGGGAGCAAAATAGGAAACTACGAAATTATAAGGCGTATTTCAGGCTAAGTTAGAAAACATGAGAGGTCTCATTGTTACTCTTGGACCAACAATTTGTTTCTTTATACGAGTTACCAAACATACTCGAAAGATAAAAAATACTACCTGATTGTCTCCAGACTTAAAGACTCCTAGAACTCCAAAATAATAAACATTAACTATGGTTATATCGTTGTGATTTCCCTTGCCCAGTTCCTCCTAAATGTCATTCAATCTATTCATTTAACAGCCTTTTAGCCATACCTTTTTCTACATAGGGGCAGAGTGAGGGAGAACAAAGAACGAGATAGAACTATACAAGGCATCATTAAACCAAAAAACTTGCAAAGATGATACTATAGATTAGCAGTTAACAGATGAAACAAGCGTAATTTTGAAGGCATACCTGCTGGATCCAAGTCAGAGCTATATCAAACAAACTTTGTTCTAACAAAAACTGCCCAACTGCATGCAAGACTTCACTCGCTACCTCACTCGAAAGCTGATCCACAACCGGGCCTGATCTTTCCATCAGTTTCACAAGCAAGACATCATCCCCAGAAGACAAAACCTCCGCATATGCCGAATCCACATCACCAACATGAAGTGAATCCATTGCTCGTGTCCATGACGCCCAAAGTGGGCCCCTATCCTGACCCAGATTATCCTCAGTCAAAGCCTCAGCATCTAATTCTGGAACCCTAGTTGTAGTTCGCGAGGTTCCATTATCTTCACCAGCCACCCTTATAGCTTCCAAAGTTGCCTCATCTTTTGATGCTTGCCAAACACTTCGAGCTGAAGGACCCTCGCCGAGTCTAAATGGCCCTTGCCCTTTATCCCAAGCTCTTCTGCTGTCTGGTTGATCACCTTCATGTTCAGTTATTGGTGATCTTGCATCGATTGAAGCAGAAGCTAAGCCTCTCCTCGAAGCCATATGGCCATTTCTTGAGTAACCATAAGTGTCCCACGATTCAAACTCTGACCTCCAAGACGGATCTCTTCCTCTTACACCAGAAGATATGTTATCAGATGAGAGAAATCTCTCTGCAAAAGGCATACGACCATTATACTTTGAACTAGAATAGTCGTGGAGACCGTTGTACTTGCTTGAATTCCTCCCAGGGGAACCTTCGTATCCAAGCATCATATTATGGCTTCTTCTGCTGGATGATAATGACAAATCCCGTGCCATCTCCTCAACAACTCTCTCGAGCCCACGCACCCTGTTTTCTAGAGTTATCATGCTGTCATGAGAGCCACCCATGAAATCCTGATATTTACAAAATAAGAATCATCACTATTGCACGTTTTAATGCAAACTTTCCAAAAGATTGTGATGAGACAAGCATACAATTTACATGCTTATTTTCTAAACTTGTCCTATAGTTTTGGAAGATACTTAGCACATGAAGGACTTGAACCTTTCTGGACTAAAAAGCAGTGAAGAATTAATTACCCTGATGGATGGATGTTGTACTGTGTTGATTACCAAGTCTATGTTAAATAAATCCTTTTTTAAAAGAAAAGATCTCACAAAACAACACCTCTCAGAGAAGTCCCTTCGCGATTTGTAGAAAAGAAAATAGGAAATACTTGAAAATTACTACTTACATACTTGAAATGAAAATACTTAAGAGTGAAAAAAACAGTTTAATATAGTAAAAAGGAGATGCATGTGAAAACGCCTACCTGTTTATAGATTTATCATAAGCTTATTATACATAAACATGTAGGAAACATCTGTACAAACAAGTGTGAGATCCTACTGGAAATGCAGGCACAAAAAGCACATGTTAATCAAGAATGATCCATGAAATTCAATAACAAATCAAAATGTCATTCTTGAGAACTGCTACACAAAAAAATACATAAAGACCTCGAATAATAGATTTATTACAATGAACAAATTCTCGTGATAAGCACCTCTAGAAGAACTTGTAATGCACCTAAAAGATTATTCACAAATATATCTAACTTGAACCTCTAAATTATCATCAATCATTATTCAGAGCATTCCAACAGTGAGATTGTGTTAAATTGTGTTAACTTAAAAACTATAGAATGAATACAGCATACATTATATTTTCAAGATGAAGCAATGCTTTGTGCACCACTTAGAAAGGAAGCAAAGAAATTGAAAACAACAATAGTGTTATTGACAAACCTGCAACATGTTCATGACATTGGCCTGTTGTCTCTCTAACTGTGACAATTGCCTCTGAATGACCAGCCAGTTTCCCTTGCCATTCATGAAGGAGGCATCATTGTTGCCATCAGCCCTCGAAAAGCTCGTACGGATGCCAGAGGGATCTCTCTGACTCGGTTCAGCTCTATCATCAACATCAGAAGACCTCAATTTTAAGTCTTTAGCCCTGAAGCTTCTTTGTTCAGTCCACTTATCCCTAGCAAATTCATCCGAATCAGGCAGTTTATTGTATGCCCCTGGTCTTTTCTCAGTATTGAAAAAATTGATGTTCTTGCGTGCTTGAGATTCATTTGAATCACCGGCTAAAGTCTCATTATTGCTCGATGGAGCCACTGAATCATCGGCAGTCAAATATTGTTCTTCACCCTCTGACGACTTAACACACCTACGAGGTACCACAACTTCTACAGGTAATTCATCCTTGCCCCTTGTTTCCAGCTTCTGGAAGAATTCCGGATTCAACTCTTTGTCAATCAAAGAGGGTACTTTTTTCTTTAATAAGGCAGCAGCTTTCTCGGGTACATTGCTGTCTTTTTCTTTTGAGATAGAATGTGTGCCAGTAGGGGAAGTGCCAGCAGATGAATCTTTCACAGATTCTGATCTTCTACGACTAGGAGTTGACTGTTTATTATCAGCCTTCTCTTCAGTATCAATTGGTTCGGAATTTTTATTCCCTGCAACATATCATTTGAGCCAACATTAAAGCTTGAGCAAAAGTACATGAGAAATAATATATACAGGACAGACCTTTTGGATTCTCTGCTGTATCATCTCCCCCTCTTCCTGAAATTTTCTTCCATAGCTGCAGCGCTTCCATCATGCTGTCTCTCACAGGTTTCACCTAACGAGAAATTTCTTATTTGAAATATTGCTTTAACATGATGATCACTGAGCAGGGTAACCCGTATTAAGCAAAACGAAAGCAAGTTAAGTCTGCTTTACAATCAACATGCCAAATTTTCTTTCTCTAATGCAAGAAGTAAATGTGACTAACAAAGATAACAGACATAAGCTACAGCCACAGTGTAAATACGGACTAAATCGAAGAAGAAAAAAACACAAATCCGCATGAACATAATTCCTTTAATGCATGAAATTTGCTTATTTTATTGCATAATCTACGAATGACTCAGGAAACTCATGGTAAGAGACCGGTGCAAAGATTTTAATCTAAAATTGCTGCTGAGAGCAGACCAGAAGGTCTAATAATCAGAAGTCAAACTTCTTTAAGACCTTACCCTTGAATCAAGTCGCAAACTAACTAATTTGATCTAAGATATACCGAATTATAAGCATGAATATCTCATCCCCAGCTATTCAGAACCAGCCTGGTGTATACTACTTTCTCAAGGACATCAGTCGAATTATGATTTTATCGATTAGAAGTACATTACGTTTTACTTTCATGTTGTGCATACATCTGTCGGCATTATTCATTCTCTATTCCTATGTCCCAGCACCAACAATTAATTGTGAATGTGAATCAGTTACAGAACTTGATAAATATATGATCTGTAGTTATTTTGCTCAATGAATTGACATGTTTGTTCTTGAAAGAAAGAAAGTCCACATAGTTACCTTATCAAACCGACTAGCCTCTAAAGCAGCTATTGTTGAAGCAGACCCATCGGCGACCAACTCACTTGAATTAGATGCCAATGCACTCAACGTATCAGCTGCTGCTTTACGGGTGGCCCAGTCACTGTTGTCAAGACATTCACGTATACATTGTAGTACTGCTGGCATATGCTGAGGGGTGATCGCTCCTACCTATAATAGAATCAAAAGGCAGGCGTACTTTTAGCTATCAACTAAAAGATAAATATTGTAGGAGTAGAATTAAGCATCTTACAATGTCATAGATCTCACTTACATGATATTGCATCTACTCAAGCATCCTATTCTACGGCTAACTCCCGCATTAACTAATCATTCCCAAATTAAACATATTTCTGATGATATGTTAGAGAACTAGGAGGAACTCGTCACTAAAGAGGGTGATGAGAGGAAGGGAACCTAGATCTATACAAGCCCAAACCAAGCGATACATACATAGACATAGTCAAGATGGGGGTAACGCTTCTACAGTTTCAGTACATACACAGGTTGGCTTTGCACTAGCGATTGAACATCCCCAATGCTGACGTCACCACTCTGGTCAGGCCCCAATGCCACAATACCAGCCTTACTTCGCACATTATACGATTGCAACCGCAAGCATGAGAATATCTTTCATACTATTTGTTAGATACTTCCCAGAGCTTATTCTCAAAATCTAGTTGCAAGAGGTCCGCAACCCAAATATCTGTAAACTCGCACCAAACTATCCACATTGTCAATATGAGAGACTAAATGCATCAAGTAAGAAACACTATTTCACACTCTCCCACTACCACCATTTTTGTTGCATTCTTCTCACCAATTTTCCTATTGCAAACTAGTAAGTACCGCTTAGCAATAACTCAACACCATCCAACGCTACATCAAACACAGAAAATAAGCTACACGTAACACGTTTTACTACAAATTCAAAAAGGAAAAAAAAAAAAGGCAAACTCTCTCACCTGCGAGAGGCTCGAGAACACCGAGAGCATCGCCCCCTTGGCAACCACCCCCTGCCCGCCAACGAGCTTACAAATCCTAGGGCACAACCTGTGAAACATCGCCGCCGCCGCCGCCGCATCCCCGGCCGCGCTCTCCACGACCCTCCCCAGACACCCAGCGGCCCCCACCTGCACGTTCTTACTCTGCTCCCCCACCACCTCGAGCAGCGGCCGCACAAAGAGCCCCACAACGGGCGGCCCCCCTTCCCTCTCCCCCTTGAGGTAGACCCCCGCGAGCGACCCGACGCAATCCCTGCAAGCGTCCCTGGCCAGAGAGTCGCAAGACGGCTCCTTTAGCCTCTTGACAATGTGGGCCATGATCTTGGGCAGGTGGGCCGAGACGGGGTCGGGGTGGGAGGCGGCGAGGAGGGAGATGAGGCGGAGGGTGTCGCGGTGGAGGGAGGGGTCGTGGGTGAGGGAGTTGAGGAGCATGGGGACGCCGTCGAGGGGGAGGGAGGAGATGATGGACTCGAGGTCCTCGACGGCGACGCGGTGGGTGTCTCGGTCGGAGAGCTTGGAGAGGGAGGTCAGGATGCGGGACTTGAGCTCCACCATGGCGAGGTGGGAGGAGAGGGAGGAGGAGGAGGGGGGTTTCGGGGTCGGGGATTTCGAGGGTTTCGTGGGTTTGGGGTTCGAGGTTGACATCGGAGGGGGGGGGGGCGGAGCTCTGGGGCCGCGGGGGGGCGCGAGATCTCGGTGTTGGTGGGAGGAGGAAGACGAAAAGGGTCGAGACCTGAGAGGGTTTTTATCTCTTTCTATTTTTTTTTTTTTTTTTCAATTTCCCCTTTTTTGTTTTGAGACTCGGGAGAGGGGTTTTCAGTTTTTGAAGTGAGAGTAGCGAAAGAGTTAAAAAGATTCAAAATAATAATAATAATAACGGGAGAAAATAGGCGCTTAAATACCCTATAGTTTCGCCTACTTCGCATTTGTATACTCTCCAGCCGTTTTTTTCAGCACTAACACACCGTAAAGTTTTTAAAACTTGTGCACTTATAAGCCCCTAATGAGCAAACTTGAAGGTAGTTAAGTGCAAACGTTAAAAACTTGAGGTTATTTAAGTGGCAGCTTTATAAAGTTTAGGATATCCTATCATAATCTCATATGAATTACCTACAGCTTATAAATTAAAAAAAAGATTAATAAGATACATGAAACAGCTCCACTACATTAGTTTGTTAACGTAAAGAACGAACATGCTATAATGTATGAAGTATTATTAAAAAAAACCAAAAGGTTATAAAAATTATACAAAATACCCTCAAAAGTTTAAAAATACACAAAACATCTTGACGTCTTAAAACTTAAAATAACAAACAAAAAACCTAAAAATTAACAACAACCTCCAAAGAATTTGATATTTGCAAATAACACCCTCAACGTTTCAAAAAATATAGAAACATCTCCAAAGTTTAAATAAAAAAAACCCATGAATTTCTAAAATTTTAAAACTTGTAAACAACAAATATGAATTCAAGGGTTTACCATCAGGCACCTGAAAATTTAAAATTTATAAAAAAATAAACTCAAAGTTATAAAAATTATAAAAATACTCCTACACAAGTTAAAAATCACAAAAAACCATGAAATTTCAAAACGTACAACCAATGCATATCAAATTTAGAAATTATTAGCTGACCGCTAAAATTTTAAATTTTACAACAAACAATCCAAAATTTAAAAAATAGTAAAAATACAACCTCAAAATTTCAGAGTTATAAGAAATATCGTGACGTTCGATAACTTACCACCGACATATGAAATATAGAAATTACAAGCATCCAACTTAAAATTTAAAATCTTCAAAAACATCCTTAAAGTTTTAAAAATTGAAAAACACACCCTCAAAAAATTAAAAGCACAAAAAAACCTAAACTTTCAAAACTTAGGAAAGGAAAGAGTAGTTATTTAATATTCTTTCATTAAGATATCTAAACTTAACTTCCAATTTAAGGTTTATTATTTTTTCCAGCATCTTAAAATAGTCTAATTTTATCGAAAAAGATAAGGACAGAAAAGGATTGATGTCGACTCAATAAAAAATGAAACAGAATAAATGAATGACATTATTTTTTGAATGTTTTATAGAATAGTTTTTTTGTTTATTAGGAATCTTTAGAATGGATTTTTATGAACTTTTTTTAGTTTTTTTATATGCTTATGTGGATGCTTTCATCATATAAAAGTGTGCTAGGATTAGCATTAATCATTAGTTTATAATTTTTTAAAAGTCTATCGAGGATTAGGAACAAACTTTATATTCTCTTTTGTGTTGTTTTTGCCAACTTTTAACCAATCATCTTATCTTATTAGCTTTAATTTATTCATCTTCTTTTTATAACGCTAGTTTTGAAGTGTTTTCACTTTTATAACACTACTATACTTTATCAGGTCAAGCTTGGTTTCATGCCAGTCTAAATAACATGATAATTCAAATTAGCTTCAGATTACATTTGTTTCCTATCAATTTAATTATCAACATAAAAATTTAAATTGGGTGTAGCTTATTTAAACGAACATTAAAGAAAATAAATAATCACAGTGCCAAAGTTTAGAGACATAAATGAGAAAAAACTATCAAAGTAGAACTAAGAAACAAATTTTATTTAGGAAATAAACCAAATATACTAAACTATGGTATTTAACCACGTGCGTTACACGCGCATAAAACCTAGTAAATATCAAATATATGAATATATGATAATATTAGTCATAACTGTTAATTACACAGTAGATGATTATAATTCAAAATACTAACATTTTCCAAACAGAGGATAATTTTTTTCCCTTTATATATATAAGCTTTTATATACTATAGATGATTAGTATATATATATATATACTACATTTAAAAGTACGAGTTCAGAAAAAGCTTTCCATGATCAATATTACATTTTTATTACTTTAAATATTTTATTTAAATATTAATCTATCCGATTCATAACTATATCCTATCATAATTACATGTGAACTATCATTAGCTCAACAATTTAAAAATAAATAAGATGAAGAAAATACATAATGGAGGACTTGTGGCCTATGCTTATCTCTGTAACTTTTTGTTTGGATTGAGTGGGAGGTTGCAATTAGGGTCACTAAATTTCCTTTTTCCCTTTTTTCGAGAGTCAAATATGACATGTTTTTATTGTTTTTTTACTTTATAGATTTGGTATTAGTTTGCTAAGGTAAAGAACCAATACTATTTTAAATATTTTATTTAAATATTAATCTATTCTCATAATTATATCCTATCCTAATCCCATGTGAACTACCTATAGCTCAAAAGTTTAAAAAAATTAAGATGAAGAAAATACATGAAAATAACTTTGCGGTATTAGTTTGTTAAGATAAAGAACCAGCATGCTATAATATATAAAGTATAACAAAAAATCTAAAATGTTCCAAAAATAGCACAAAATACCCTCACACAAAAACATTTTGATGTTTCCAAACTTAAAATAGTAAACATGAAATCTGAAAATTAACAACAGCCTCTGAAGAACTTAAAATTTGCAATTAGCACCTTTAAAGTTTTATTGTAAAAAAACCCTTAAAAGTTCAAATACTAAAAAACATCCTCAAATTCTAAATTTTTAAAAGTTGAAAACAACAAAGATGAATTTAAAAATCACAAAAAATAACCTCAAAGCTATAGAACTTGCAAAAAACTCCTTCAAAAGTTAAAAATCACAAAAAATCCTAAAATTTCAAAACTTATAACCAGTAGATATCAAATCTATTATTTTCAGATGGCTAAAATATTAAATTTTACAACAAGCAATCTAAAATTTCAATAATCGTAAAAACACCCTCAAATTTTTAGAATTGTAAGAAATATTTTGACATTCATAAATTACCACTAACACATGAAACATAGAAATTATAAGTATAAAACTTAAATTTTTTCTAAATACTCTTAAAGTTTTATGATTTGCAAAACTCACCCTAAAAAATTCAAAAACACAAAAAAATCTCAAAACTTAGCGGAAAAAAAGAGTAGCTGTTTGATATTTTTCATTAAAATATATAAATTTAACTTTCAATGTAAGGTTTACTATCTATTTTCAGCATCTAAAAATAATCTAATTTTTTCGAAAAAGATAAATGTGGAGAATGATTGATGTCGACTCAATAAAAAAATTAAACAAAAGGAATGAAAGACACTATTTTTTAAATATTTTATAGAATAGATTTTTTGGGGTAAATAAGTAATCTTTAGAAGGAATTTTCATGATTTTGTTTTAGTATTTTATATGCTTATATCGATGCTTTTATCATATAAAAATATACTAAAATTAGAATTAATCTTTGGCTTTTTTAAATTCTATCAAGAATTAGGAATAAACTTTTATATCCCCTTTTGTGTTGTTTTACCCTACTTTTAACCCGTCATCTTATCTTATTAGCTTTAATTTATTCACCTTACTTTTATAATGCTATTTTTCAAGTGTTTTTCACTTTTGCAATACAATATTTTCTCAGGTAAAACTTGGTTTTATGTAAGTCCAAATAATATGATAAGTCAAATTGGCTTTGAACTACATCTATTTTCTGTCAATTCAATTATCAACATGAAAATTTAAATTGAGTGTAGCTCATTTACACGAACATCAAAGAAAAAATAATCATAAAATTAAAGTTTAGAGACATAAGTGGGCAAAAACATTAAAGTGAAACTAAGGAATAAATTTTAGAAAGGAAATAAACTAAAAATACTTAATAATGATATTTAACCATGTGCATAAAACCTAATACTAATATCATTAGGTGATGGATAGTTGACATGAGATGAGTCATAATAATTGTTGATGTCAGTCATTGAACAAGGGGTTTATCTGTGGATTATAATGGTGTTAGGGTTCTCAAACTGCCTTAAATGACCGGTTCTAGAGCCTGACATTCTCTCTTACACATGAAAGCTTGTGAGAGGCCGGAGTTGGGTTCTCCATTGTTCCTGAGACGATCAAGTCAGTAATTGATCTTGAGTGGGAAAATGAGAAGTAAATGGTGACTAAAAGTTTAAAATTGCATGAAAAAAACAGAAGAAAGCTACCCTAAGCAATGTGGTTTCCTTTTATAGCGCATCAAAACGGCAGATAAGTAATTTTGACAGAGTCTAGACAGGCAGCTAAATCAGCAGATACCTTACAAGCGTCAGCAGCTGAAGAAGGTGAGTCATCCAGACATTTAATGTGAGGGCGACAACAAGTGCTTAATGCTGACTATATCCGATGAGTCACAAAGACTATGGGGCTAGAGCAATGATAACTCTGACAGCGCATGTAAGGTGAATGTAGTCGGTTGTTGGTGGGGGGTTCGAGGACACACCGCCTCTTTAGTCATCTAGCTAAAGGCCGATAAACACCACATTTTTAGTTGGCTACGCAAGTTGCCAGTTGGAATTGCAGGGCCAGTGCGGGTGCCTGTAGCGCCGATCTGGTGCGTAGGCCGACAAACACCGCCTTTTTTAGTTGGTTACACAAGTTATCAGTCTACTGGGTCGACCGTAGGAGCAGCTCGAGTCGTCCATCTCTTGATGCGTCTGATTAGGCGTGGAGCGGGACACATGTCGGCCTCCCGATGAGGATTAGCACTTAGTTGTTTATAGGCTATATAACAATAATATTATTACTATTTGTTCAATTAATTAATGACTAACGGGAGGGAGATGTGAGATTAATTTAAGGTGATGGGCTGATTTAAGAAGCGCTGAAGGGTGTATAAATATTTTCACATGATTGGTCCCTTGGGTTAGTTGACATGAGATGAGTCATAATAATATTATTACTATTTGTTGAATTAATTAATGATTAATGGGAGGGAGATGTTGGATTAATTTAAGGTGGTGGATTGATCTAAAGAAGGACCGAAGGGTGCATAAATCTTTTCACATGATTGATCCCTTGACATTTCACGAGAAATGTGGTCCCATCATTGCACCAGCTTCAGGACCCTTGACAACAATGACAAGCCCAGGATCTCCAGGTAGAAATATTGTATTTCTCTCTTTTTTGAGAAGAAGATATCAAAAAAAAAAAAAAAAAAAAAAGAAAGAAAGAAAGAAAAATGAGGAGGAGAAATTAAAATAACTACATTCCATCAACCAGGTAACCTTGAAATCTGACAGCAAATTAACACTATTGTTTTTTGTTCGCTTAAAATTCTTATTAGATAATTATAATAAGAATTAAAGTTAGGGCTAGGATTAGGATTATGGTTCAGTTATAACAAAGAGTACTAGCTAATAGGATCAAGATTCAGGTTATAAAAATGAAACTCTGGGCAATAATCTTTGTTTCAATTTTTTAAATCTAATTTCAATCCTAATCATAACCCTAATCAGAACTCTAAACCTAATCCCAAAGCTAATTAGTATTTAACAATTCTCCAAATAACAATCAGTAATTTTAGAATTATTAATACAGATGCACAGACTTGTACCTCTGGGGGCCTGGGGGCACTAGAACGGGATTATTAATCCTATAAATAATCACATTTTGTTGAGTCAACACCATTTTTGTAAAGGCCCAAGCCCAACCCAATTAATTCAACGGGTACGAGTGTTGTAGCCCATCAAAACCCGACCCGTTTGCTTCTGTCAGCACACGAACTCTCGTCGTCAACAAAAAACAACAAAACCCTAATCACCCTGCGAGCTCCGGCCATGCTCATCAATGGCGATCATCAAAACCCTAGTCCGATCCCTCACCCGCCGGAACCGTAACCCTAGATCCAGTATCCCTCTCTTCTCCTTCTCATCCCCCCTCTCCCTTTCTCCCGCCTTCTCCATCGCCTCGAACCCCTCCTCCTCCTCCATTCTCCGCCTCACCTCCTCTCACTCGGGCCCTCGCTTTCTCTGCTCCCCTCCATGGATGCTGTCTCAGTTCACCACCCCTCTCTATTTGAGGGGTAAAGATGCGATCTTTCCCAGTGACTTGCTCCGCGTGAGGAGCTTTCCGACCGAGCTAGGGTTTATAGGTGGCGATGGGGGGTTGATTAGTGGTGGAGGTATTGAGAGGGTTGAGCTTGAGGGCAGGTTCCTCAATTTGCCGAATTTGATCTCGATTTCTCGCGGGGTTTCGGGACCTTTCATTGGATGGTATGTGCTCAAATTCTAGCTGTTGCATTGGAGCATGTAGTTTGCAAAATTGTGAATTTTGATAGTGAAGTACACTGTGGGAATCAAAATTTTGTGGGTTTGTATCGAATTTTGAGCTTGCTGTTTGCAACTGTTTGTGTAAGAAAGAGCGTGTGATACTTGGTATCAATCAGTATTCATCTGTAGATTTATATTCACGGGGATGACATTAATAGAATTGAAATATAATTGTTCAGAAGAGAAAGAGAGGTGTAAATAATATTATGTTACATACTAACTTGTTGAAAGTTACTCAGGTCATCATAGTTTGATATCATTATTATACTTGAGATACTTTGCATTAGAAATATTCCTTCCAAATGTTCTTTAAATACATTTCTTAAGTTATGTATTCCAATCATTCTGTTCACGATCGACATGCTTATACTGATAGTTTGACGTAACCTAATCACATGTTTGACGCCTTCTGACAACTATTTGTGGACAGTGGTAATCAAACTCATAGTTCACTTAAACCAATAGCTTAGAAATAATATATACTTAAACTAAGCCTGGAACTTCAATCTAGACCAGGGGACCTGTCACCTGCCAAATGAACAAATATTTTGACGGGTGACTGAACTTGAAAAGACTGAATTCTTAAACTCTGACACCATTTTTTAGACTTTAGACAGGTACTTTGTGTCATTCAGATAGAGGCGTGCAAAATATTGTAATGGAAGTAACTTGTTTATGTTGTATATTGCTTGCAAATTATAGAAGACTTGCTGTTCTAAACTTCATGCGTTAATTTCTTATTTCCTGGCGTAATGGGAGAAACATAATATTGATTAAGAAAGGTATTTCTGGATACTCTTTATTGTTAAAAGTCCTAAGGTTTTGACATGAATCAAAATGCCAATTGTCTGCTATGTTTTTCCAGGATGATTATAAACGAATGGTATCTTCCAGCATTTTGTGGATTGGCAATCTCTGGAGCAACTGATTGGGTTAGTATACTTGTTACGGTATCAAAATAATTTCTGAAATATATCCTCTTTAGTCCTAATTTATTACTTTCTTTTCATTTTAATGTTACAGTTAGATGGATTTCTCGCTAGAAAGATGGGTATTAATTCAGTGTTTGGATCATATCTTGATCCCCTTGCTGACAAGGTTGAATATTTTTATACTCTGCTAGTAGATTTATTCTTGTTGCTCATCAACTTGATTGTACTTTTTCTTGATAGTCCAGGTTCTAATTGTGTCTGTTGCTTTAGCTATGGTGAAGCAAGATCTTTTACACCGTAAGTAGCCAGAAAAATCACTTTCAGCACCATCTTTTGTGTGAATCTTTTGTAACATGGCACAAAAATACATACTAGACACTTGCCCTGTATATAAATTATATCCCAAAATATATAACAAGATATCTAGTACATACGAGATAATGTGAGCAGGTGACATATATTATTGGAATCGAATTATGAACCTGCATGACTATATAATCAACCATACGGGAAAAAGGCTTTTGGGAGTATTCAGATTTTTTTTAAACCAACCCATTAACCCAACAAACCTGATTCTTAAAGAATATTGATCCACCCTTATTTCATACCATGTGCCCATAAGCACTCATGATTGAGAATCTAAAAATGCATATATATTTTTTTCTAACACTGTCTTTTCTGGATTTTGAAGCTGGATTGGTTGGCCTTGTTGTGTTTAGAGATGTTGCTTTAGTCATCGGCGCCATTTATAAAAGAGCTTCTAGCTTGGGGTGGGAGGTAAGTTGTACCAAATTAATAGCTGAAAGTTAATATTCTCAAAGCCAATACATATACTTAATCTTATCAAAGCCGATACATATACTCACATTGTTGTTCTGATTCTTTTTTTTAGTGGAAGAGTTGGTCAGAATTTGTCAACCTTGATGCCTTGCATCGAGAGAAAGTGGAACCCCTCTTTATTAGCAAGGTATGATTTCTGCTTTTCATAAACAGAAGTTGCTTTGAGGTTAAGATACACTGCATTTCCCACCAACTACTGTGCCAAACTAATGTGTGTGGTATTGCAGGTTAATACGGTCTTCCAACTGCTATTAGTTGCTGGTGCTCTTCTTCAACCTGAATTTGGCACTGAAGAAACACAATTGTACATCAAATACTTGAGGTTGTGCTCAATTCTATACTACATAGCACATATACTTGGAGGATACCCTGCATGATAGAAAAATGACACTGTATTAAGCATCTGCTAAACTATAAATATTTGGACTTTCATTGGGCGAATCATTGTTTATCCGGCTCTAGCTTACAGTATTTAAGTGATCATGCAACCGTCTGTGCTGCTGATTTCTCATTTCTATAGTATCAATCATCTCCCTAATGATCATGCATATAGCTAGCCGCATTACTGGAAACTGGATTTGAACTGTATAGTATTTTGATAACTGTCGTCACTGTTGCAGTTGGTTGGTAGCTTCAACAACAATAGCATCTTCTGCAGCTTATGGAGCTCAACATCTTCGCAATGGACCAGCTTACGCCATCAGAAAACTGTAGCAAAATATTGCAAGTAGTGCGGTTGGTTGGTGGTATTTTCGACGGCAATAGTCTTCGGCAGCCTGTGGAGGTCAATGTCCTTGTAACTGTTCAGTTTCGCCATCAACAGACAGTAGCCAGGTTCAGAAGTAGCAAGTTATGATTTCTTTCTGTCACACCACTAGAGGTCGCAAGGCGAAGTACGGTCCCTAAAATCCCAAGGCGAATGGATTTTGTACAACATCAGGATCGTCCCCAAGGATGGAGCTTGTAAATGCTGGGTTAGGGAAACTCTGGTCGCAGATTTGATGTCGAAAAAAAGTTAAAAGAGAACAAGGCTGACAAAATCAGTGCGTAATTTGACAGATGAGTTCTTCTCTGTACCTGTTTATTTATCTATGTTACTGGGTTGTAAATTGAATTTTGTTGCATATCCTTGAGCAAAGAGAGGACGGAAAGGGGAAAGGTAATAAGTTCCTCCAATTGCAAATGACACTCTTGGAGGGCTTTTGTGGGAAAACTTATCTGCTTGTGTTCTTCCAAGAGGTTCAGAATCCAAATCTCGTTGTTGTCAAATTTTAATATATTTATTTGCTTTGTTTTTTCAGTCAACTTCAGATTAGCTTGATATATTTATTGTAACATTTAAATTTTAAGATCAAATGGTTCTTATTTCTTTATGATGACAACCATAATAGCAACATGCTCTATCTATTATTTAGGTACAATGAACAATAAACAAAAGAAGATTACTGCAAAAACAACCCCCTCCACAGCCCAAAGTTTCTGACAGATTCCCCTCACTTCTCCATAGAAATCGGAAATTAGATGGTGGAAATGTGGTGTGGATGTCTATTTCCAACCTTTTCTTGCGGTGTCAGGGGAGATGGTTTGCAGTTGTTCGTTTCACATAGAAAAGAGTGGAGAACATTGTGTGGAATATATTTCCTTTATTTCCAATGTTTTTAGGGTCTGTTCGGTTATTTCCTAAAAATCAAGAAATGGAAATGGAAAATGTGAAAATCTCAAAAAGTACTATTTCTTTCATTTTCATCCCTAAAACTCACCCACAACATCCAATAAAATATTATTTTCATCCAACAACTTATCCACATCATCTAATAAAATATTATTTTCATCTAACCACTCATCCATCACATCTAATAAAATATTATTTTTATCCAACAACTTATTCATCACATCTAATAAAATATTATTTTCATCAAAACATCACTCAACTCATTTCTTCTCATCATTTCAAATCACTCATATCATCCAATAAAATATTATAACAATTCACCTCATCTCATTAACATTTTATTTCTTTGTTTTCATTCCAAAAAGTTGTGAAAACACTTTTCTTAAGTGTGGTCACACCACCCAATAATACAATGACAACTCATCTCATCTCATTTCATTTCTTATTTTTAAGAATGAACCAAACAAAAGAAAATAACAAACTACAGGAAATAGGTTTCTTATAATTCATTTCTTTATTTTTTTTCGCCAACCAAACAACATCAAAACTAGTTTTCTTAAGAAATCACTCACATCATCCAATAATAATGTGACAACTCATCTCATCTCATCTCCTTTCTTTGATTTCCTTCTTCTTTTAGGGGCTGTTCGGTTATTTCCTAAAAACCAAGAAATGGAAATGGAAAACCAAGAAATCTCCAAATAACCCATTTCTTCCATTTCCATCCCTAAAACTCACCCACAACATCCAATAAAATATTATTTTCATTCAACAACTCATCCACATCATCTAATAAAATATTATTTTTATCTAACAATTCATCCATCATATCTAATAAAATATTATTTTCATCTAACAACTCATCCATCACCCTAATAAAATATTATTTTCATCCAAACATCACTCAACTCATCTCTTTTCATCATTTCAAATCACTCACATCATCCAATAAAATAATATAACAATTCACTTCATCTCATTAACATTTCATTTCTTCCATTTCATCCCAAAAAGTTATGAAAACACATTTCTTAAACTTTCCTCACATCACCCAATAATACAATGACAACTCATCTCATCTCATTTCATTTCTTATTTTTAAGAATGAACCGAACAAAAGAAAACAAGAAAACTACAGGAAATAGGTTTCTTATAATTCATTTCCTTATTTTTTTTGCCAACCGAACACATCAAAACTAGTTTTCTTAAAAAACCACTCACATCATCCAATAATAATGTGACAACTCATCTCATTTCATCTCCATTTCTTTGATTTCCTTTTTTTTTAGCAAACCAAACACTCCCAAAACAATTCTTTGATTTCCCACTTTTCTATTTCTTTGATTTCCCACTTTTTTATAGACAAACGAACAGGCCCTTAGCCAACCAAACAATTCAAAAACCTATTTTTTTTAGAAATATATTTCATTTTCTTTGATTTCCCTCTTTTTTTAGGCAAACGAACATTGGAAAAGAAAACACCAAGAAATGAATTTGCATCTCCATTATTTAATTCATTCCCAACTGGCCAAGTATAACTTCCACATCATTTAGTCCACTTTATTAAATATTTAGGGGCTGTTTGTTTAGTATTTTTTGGCCCGTTTTTTTTCCGAAAAGCTGACACTGTGTCAGCTTTTCGGGCAAAATCGCGAATGGGAGAGGCGATTTTGCCCAAAAAGCTGACAAAGTGTCAGCTTTCGGGGGAAAAAACAGGCCAAAAATTTTAAAACAAACAGCCCCTTAATTCACTTTGGTGAGATTTCCACCCAATTTCTGAGCTTTTAACTAATATTAGTTTTCCGCTTTTTCTGATGTGACACTTTATTTCCGCTTCTCTTTTTTCACATTGAGCTTTTCGAACCAAACACCTACAAAGAAAAACTATAGATCATAATCCCTTTAAAGTTAAGAGTTTGGAAAAATCTTTTCATGATCGATATTACTCTTATTTTTTTTAAATATTATATTATTATTCTAATCTGTTCTAATTATCATATCTTCTTTAAATTGGTAATTAAATGATTTATTCTATTCATAATGAGACTTAACGTGTTATTAGATAAGGGAGATGTGTTTGATATAATTCAAATCCTTTACTTATTTCAGTTCGCAAAGAAATCTAAAAGCCATATGCTAACCAGCCTAAAAGTTTTTGGACTGTGTAAAAAATATCCTCCAAGTTTTTTAAATTGCAAAAAAACACCCCTACAAATTCAAAATTTTATTAAAACGTCTTGAAAATTGTAAATTTTACTTACTTCAATTGACTGAGAAATCTAAAAAATACATACTAGCTAGAAACTGAAAGTTTTTTGACTTTGGAGAAAATATCTTTTAAGTTTTAAAAATTGAAAAACACCCCTAAAAATTCAGAAATTATAAAAAAACACCTTGAAAATAGAAAAATATTTTCATGGTCAATATTACCCTTAGCTTTTTTTAATATTACATTATTATCCTAATCTATTCTAGTTATCATATCTTTTTTGAATTGTTAATTAAATGATTTATCTCATTCATAATGAGACTCAACATGTTATTGGATAAATGAGCTACATTTGATATAATTCAAATCCTTTATTATTTTAGTTCGCAGAGAAATCTAAAAAATATATGCTAGCCAACACCAAAAAGTTTTTGGACTTCGTAAGAAATATCCTCTAACTTTTTTAAATTGTAAAAACACCTCTAAAAATTCAAATATTTATTAAAATATCTTGAAAATTATAAATTTTACTTGCTTCAATTCATTGAGAAATCTAAAAAACTTATGCTAGCTAGAAACTGAAAGTTCTTTTTTACTTTGGAGAAAATATCTTGTAAGTTTTAAAAATTAAAAAAACACCCCTAAAAATTCAAAATTTATAAAAAAAACATTGAAAATTTCAAACCTATAACCACACTAAAAACCTACAAATAACACAAACAACCCCAAAAAATTATGGAATTTGCAATAAGCAAACTGAACTTTTTACAGGCTGCAAAATAAAACCCTCAAAGTTGTAAAATTTATAAAAATCCTACTAGGATTTTAATTATCAAACAAATATAATAGACTGTGGATTATGTATAATGCTCGTGATAATTCTTGAAATCAAAGAAAAGGAGAGCAAGTGATACTTGCCTCGGAATATACTGATATAGATCCATAGAACCAAATCTGTGAGGTTCTTGAACCCCGATTCATCTTCCTGAGTCCATCCTTGACCATTGCTGAGGTTTTTTGAAGAAGCTTGAGAAGAAATTGACAGAGATTGAAGATAGATTTAAGAAAGAATTGAGAGAATTGAGAGAATTAGAAAGATAATTGTAACTGGAAGAAGGAAAACTTATTATCATTTAAGCCTTCTCTTTCTCTTTACATCTTCCAATTTATACAAGTTCAATTCATTTTCGTGCATGTGCAATAACAGTACTTGTGCACAACTGTAATAACAGAAAAACAGCAGACAGCTACTACTAGCATTTATTACAAGTTCTGGAACTTTGAAAGTTTTGCATAAAAGTCCCCAATCTTTGCGTATCAGTTCAAACTCTTGCGTATCAGTCCATTCGCTTCCCCATTCTTCAACTGCAACTCTCAGGTTCCATCATCACCTTCTAAATTCTCATCCCCTGCTGCTCTTGACCTACTTAACTGATGACCCTCAATTCCAGCTCCTGACAAATTCCCCCCACTTAAATTTGACCTTGCCTCAAGGTCAAATGAGGGAAACCTCTTAACCAAATCCTAATAGGGTTCCCAGGTAGAATCTGTTGAAGGTCTTTGTTTCCATTTGATTAAGACTTCAGAAACCAAATGATTTCCTTTTATAACTGATCTCCTATCTAGAATTGCCTCAGGTTCATTAATGATTTTAGTCACATAGCTGGGAAAATCACTCTGAAGAACAATATCAGCACCCATCTTCTTTTTAAGTTGAGAGACATGAAATACATAATGGATTTTAGCCTGTTCAGGAATAGCTAATCTGTAGGCCACTTCACCAATTTTTTCTAAAATCTGGTAAGTGCCATAACATTTGGGAGAGAGCTTGTGAGGTTTGCAAGAAGATACACTGATCTGCCTGCAAGGCTGAAGCTTGAGAAAGACCCAGTCACCCACCTTAAAGCTCCGATAGCTTCGATGTGTGTCTGCAAATTTCTTCATTTGTTTAGTTGTCTTCTTCAGACTATCTTTCATGAACTGTAAGGCTATGTCTCTAGAAAAGAGAACCTCATCCACTGTTTCAACCTTACAACTTCTAGGCACATAACTAAGCAAAGAAGGGGGTGGTCTCCCATAAACTGCCTCAAAAGGAGTAGTATGTGTCGATATCTTCCAGGTTGTATTAAACCAAAACTCGGCAAGAGGTAGCCATTTGCTCCACTCCTTAGGCTTGTGGCAACAAAAACATCTCAGATAACCCTCCAAAGTTTTGTTTATGATTTCAGTTTGCCCATCCGTTTGAGGATGATAAGATGAACCGAACTTCAACTAGCTTCCCTGTAACTTAAACAACTCTCTCCAAAAGTAGCTTGTAAATAAGGGGTCCCTATCACTGACAATAGATTAGGAATGCCATGTAGTTTGAAAACCCCTTCAAAAAACACTTGAGCTACTAATTGAGCAGTGTATGAATGTGGAAGTGAGAAAAAATGTGCATACTTGGATAACCTGTCAACCACCACAAAAATAGCACTATTATCTCCACTTTTTGGTAAATGAGTAATGAAATCCATGGATAAGTCTTCCTAAATATAATCTGGAATAGGTAGAGATTGCAGGAGCCCTGGTGATTTTATGTTTTCTCCCTTAGCTCGTTGACAAATGTCACAAACTTGAACATGCCCCTAGACATCCCTTTTCATTCCCTTCCAGTAGAAAGCCCTTCTCAACCTCTGCAAAGTTCTAGTGATTCCAGAGTGTCCTGCAGTAGGACTGTCATGATGCTCTCTTAGTAAAGAGGATTTAATGTGTTGATCATGAGGACTGATCAAAAATTTTCCCTTATAGTAGTATATTCTCCCTTTCCTGCAGTATATTTTAGTGTCCAATTTGCCTTGTTATAGCTTTGCATCAAGCTCTTTAAAGAACTCATTTGTGGAACACATATTCTTTATCTCCTCTAACCAATCACTAGAAATAGTGATGAGTGCTGAACCCTCAATGGATTGTGCTTGAACCCCTTCCTCACCATCATAAATCATGGACAAACCATCAGCAGCTTTGTTCAACCTTCCTGGTTTATACTTCACTCTATAGTCATAACTGTGTAGCTTTGCCAGCCACTTATTCTGAATACTAGTGTGGATCCTTTGCTCCAACAAATACTTGAGACATTGATGGTCAGTCCTAATTACAAATTTTCTCCCCAGCAGATATTGTTGCCATCTCCTTATTGACAGAATAAGTGCCAAAAGCTCTTTCTCATATGTTAATAGAGTGACATTCCTTCCCTTAAGAGCAAAACTGAAGTAAGCTATAGGCCTGTCATTTTGCATTAGCACAGATCCAATGCCTGGCCCAGATGCATCACACTCTATCACAAAGGTCAGGTTAAAGTTTGGCATGGATAAAACTAGAGGATTAGTTAAAGCAATCTTCAAAGCCTCAAAGGCTTCTTCAGCACCTGAATGCCAAGTGAAAGCCCCTTTCTTCAACAGTTGTGTCAAAGGTTGCGCTATTGCTCTAAATCCCTTGATAAATTTTCTGTAGTATCCTGCTAAGCCCAGAAAACCCCTCAGTGTTTTTAGTGTTTTTGGCAATGACCAATCAATGATAGTTTTGATTTTATTAGGGTCAACACCTACCCCCTCTTGTGACACAACATGTCCTAGATACTCCACCTGGGTTTGTCCAAAACTGCACTTGGACATTTTTGCCACCAGTTGGTGTTTTCTCATAATCTGGAATACCTGTTTCAGATGGAATAAGTGATCATGCCACCCCTTGCTGTATACCAATATGTCATCAAAGAAAACCAAGATGGACTTCCTCAATAAATCTTTGAAAATAGCATTCATAAGAACCTGAAAAGTAGAAGGGGCATTAGTAAGTCCAAATGGCATAACCATAAACTCAAAATGACCACTATGTGTTCTAAAAGCAGTCTTAGGAATGTCTGGCTCATGCATCCTGATCTGATGATACTCAGATTTTAAATCAAGCTTGGTGAAGAATTTTGTCCCATGCAGTTCATCCAGCAGTTCATCTATGACAGGAATGGGAAATTTGTCTTTGATTGTAGCTTGGTTGAGGGTCCTGTAATCTATGCACATCCTCCAACTACCATCAAATTTTTTTACCATAACCACTGGTGAAGAGTAGGGACTATTACTGGCCCTGATAATGCCCTTTTTGAGCATCTCCTCCACCTGTTTTTCAATTTCATCCTTCAAGAAATGTGCATGTCTATAGGGTCTGATACAGATTGGTTTTGTTCCCTCTTCTAAAGGAATCTTGTGGTCTACATCCCTGTTAGGAGGGAGATGAGGTAGTTCTTGGAACACAACCTCAAACTCATGTATCAGTTCTTGTATATCTGTAGGTATTCCTTCAATTGTATTCCCTGTGGTGCACTCTTGTAAACCTACACTGCATAGTTGAATTAAAAATCCATGTTCCTGTTCTCTGACTGATTTGGCAATTGTCCTCCCATCAACCAACTGTAATTCACCTGGAAGTATTCCCTAATGTATTTTTGACTCCACCATTCATGAATGTAACCTGGAGTTTATTAAAATTCAAAGTTATATCCTCCAAAGTTCTCATCCAATCAGCTCCCAATACAACTTGACTACCTCCCATGGGCATGACTAACAAGTTAACTTGAATTTTCACCCCTTGGCAGTCTAAGGGAACTTCCTGGCATACTCCTCCTCCCTTAATTAGCTCACCACTGGCCACTAATACATCAAAACTATTGGATTCTGACACTGATAATCCCAGCTTCTTAACTAATTTTGCATTGATGAAATTATGAGTTGACACAGAGTCTATTAGGATGCTAACAGCTTGGTTTTTGTAGTAACCCACCACCCTAATAGTATGGGAAGCAGTAATGACCCTAAGGGCTTGCAATGATATTGATGGAGCTCCTTTCACCGAACTTTCAGCTAGCTCAATTGCCCCCTGATCTTCTCCTTCCTCCTCAGAGTCACCCTCCTTTTGTTCCACATCACCTTCCATGATTCCTTCCAGAATAAATAATTGTTTCCCTTTGCATTGTCCCCTATGTCATTTCTCATCACAGGTAAAACATAAATTTTGACTCCTGCTTTTCTGTATATCCTCAGGAGTAAGTTTTTTTAAAATGAGGAGAGGGTTTGAAGTTCTCTTTCACAATAGGACTGTTGAGTTGATTTATTGAAGTTCCTCCTGAATTGGAAAAACTCCACTTCCCCTTGGATTTTCTTTCATTTTGTTTCTTATCTTCAAACAGTTTTGCTAAGGACACAGCTTCCCTCAATGTATTTGGTCTGGCAGCCGCAACTTCGTACCTCAAATCATCTTTGAGTCCTCCTATGAATCTTTTAAGAATGTGTCTTCTAAAGGGTTGATCATCTAACAATCCTAAGGCTTATTCAAATCTGCCCAAATACTCCCTAATGGTGGAAGTTTGTTTCATAGAAGAAAAAGCATCGTCGGGCCTTGAGAGCTCACTAGGACCAAACCTAGTAATTAATTCCTCTCTAAAGATATCCCAGTAATGATAATCTTTAATATTTCTCGTAAGCCATCTATACCATTCTAAGGCTTCATCCCCCAAATAGAATGAACAAACCTTGACCCATTCATCATTTTTGATGTCATAATAATCAAAAATTTGCTCAGTTTGTTCTAACCAAGCTATAACATTCTCAGTTCTAGAGAAAGAGGGAAAATCCAAGCGTAGGGACTTTGGTTGAACCAGTTTTTCATTGCTAAAGAAAGAATTTCTTTGAGTTGAGGAGTTATCAAAGCTGTTAACAGGTGAGAATTCCCCAATGAATTTAGCAACCCTTCGATGTGGAGGGAGATATTTAGTACTATGACCACCCTTGCTAGATTCGCCAGCTCCTGATAGTGATTTCTCTCTATTCCCTCTTGATCCAGTACCCACTCCTTGATCAGGGTTCTTGAGGTTCTTGATCTCCTGCATCATGAACTCCATTTTGGAAGAGAAATCACTCATCTGTGCCGAAAGTTTCTGGTTGTATGCTTCCTGTTGTTGACGAAAGGAACTGATTTGAAAGACCGCATCCTCTAATCGCGTGATTCTTTCATCAGAATCAACTTCTTTAGCACCAGCTTCTTCCTGATCGTTCAAGAAATCATCAGCGCCAGCTTCAGTTTCTTGTTGCTCTGATACCAATTGTGAGGTTCTTGAACCCCGATTCATCTTCTTGAGTCCATCCCTAGCCATTGCTGAGGTTTTTTGAAGAAGCTTGAGAAGAAATTGACAGAGATTGAAGATAGATTTAAGAGAGAATTGAGAGAATTAGAAAGATAATTGTAATTGGAAGAAGGAAAACTTATTACCATTCAACCCTTCTCTTTCTCTTTACATCTTCCAATTTATACAAGTTCAATTCATTTTTGTGCACGTGCACCAACAGTACTTGTGCACAACTGTAATAATAGAAAAACAACAGACAACTACTACTGGCATTTATTACAAGTTCTGGAACTTTGAAAGTTTTGCATAAAAGTCCCCAATCTTTGCGTATCAGTTCAAACTCTTGCGGATCAGTCCAATCGCTTCCCCATTCTTCAACTGCAACTCTCAGGTTCCATCATCACCTTCTAAATTCTCATCCCCTGCTGCTCTTGACCTACTTAACTGATGACCCTCAATTCCAGCTCCTGACAAAATCCTACTTGAGAAAAAACTCCATCTTTTTTACTATCGTTCTCCTCCTCCATAGCCATCAACTTGATCTCCATGCACTCAAGATGACGAGGATGATGGGGAACTTCACGAATCTCTCTCTCTCTCTCTCTCTCTCTCTCTCTCTCTCTCTCTCTCTCTCAGGCACGCGCGCGCGCGCACACACTCTCTCAATTATCTTCTTCCTTCATGAGATAGCCTTCTTTATAGATGAGAAAAAAATAAGGGTTTTGAGAGAGGAAGGTTGGATATGTACAGGTTTAAACGGGTCAGATTTTAAACATAAAGCAAACAGGGTCATCAACTTGTATTTTTTCTAGCCAATTTCATCGAATCAGAAATCTGATCATGGTGCACTAGCTAGGTGTCTTCCTTTAAAAATTAAAAATTTGTAAAAAAAATATCACACTCCCTTTAAAAATATAGGTTTAGGAAAAAATTCTCACGGTCAATATTACCCATAACTTTTTTTTATAAGAACATAACTAATTGAAAATCTATTAAATTTGAAATTTGCAAAAAAAC
The DNA here is from genome assembly GCA_022839385.1 of Asparagus kiusianus. Classification (NCBI taxonomy): domain Eukaryota; kingdom Viridiplantae; phylum Streptophyta; class Magnoliopsida; order Asparagales; family Asparagaceae; genus Asparagus; species Asparagus kiusianus. Next base: position 105,060 of record BQKN01000262.1, read on the forward strand.
ACCCTTAAAGTTTAGTACATCGCAAATTACCCCTCCAAAGTTTAAAACTTTTCAATGATTTTTGTAATACCTTGATTTTAATGTAATGTTTAATACTTTTGTGTATTTGTAAATTACAAAATTTTAGGGTGTCTTTTACAATTTTTTAAAACTTTTGAGGGTCTTTCTTTTGTAGTTTTTAAAAATTTCATTGTGTTTTTAGTGTAATGCATAGATACGTTAATTAACGATGATACTAAAGAATAAGCCGTTCTTAAGATGTATTAGTCCATAGTTAAGTGTGCACATCATTATTCCTAGATAGTATAGTTTATATATGCAAAAATTTCCAGACAATCTATATAGTGGTTAAAAGGATTTGACTTTAATGTACTATTTTTATAAATTATATTTAATGTGAACCCACTATATAATTTTGACTGTGGTCATCACAATTTTAATACGTTTGATTGATTGACTATATATGTATATAGACCATAATTGTTAGACCCTAGAGGGGGGTGATTAGGGTCTTATGCTAATCTAATCAGATTTAAATGCCAATTAAAATTACTTAACAAATATATTCTTGCATGATAGATATACGAGAGATATAAGCAAGAATAAGCAATATGAACAACAAGATATATCCTAACAAAGAGATATAGGTAATGTATGTGCAAGGATATAAAACTAACACAAGGTGATATATCCTACCAAATAGATATACAATATGGTATATGCAAGGATATGCAAACTAACATAAGGGTAAACAATATGAACTGGATAGTGGATCATATAAATAATGAGCTAATGACAATAGCGATAAGAAATATAAACACAAGTATAAATAAACGCCAAAGCACACTCAAACACAAGATATGATCACGGAGTTCGGGCCTTCCCTCCTACGTCTCCGCTCCCCACTCCCGGGGAGAAATCCACTATCACAACCGGGTTTTCTACGCTCACCCGAATAACGATTACACCTCACAGTATCGGTTTTCAACGCTCACCGATCAACGTTCACTCCTCACACTCGGTTTTCTAGTTCACCGAAAACTTTCATAACACACTCAGTTTTCTAGCTCACCGAAAACCTTACAATCTCACAATTTAACAATAAATGATTTGTTCTCTCATACAAGGGGAGAACTCAATGAAGCACAACTCAATGTTACAATCTCTCACAACCCTAATACACTATGTATGCAAATACAATAAGCTCAAGTGGGTGTGTGTAATAATGAGTAAAATCAAATCTAAACTCAATATAAAAACTAGCTTTAAAGAAAGATAATCAAATAACTAAACAAATGTAAAGCTAGATAGAGTTTAGAAAACTTCTCCAATAGATGACAAGATGGAGAGATGGAGATTGGAGCCCAAACAAGAAGATGATCTCCTCCACTTGTGAAAATAATCTTCAAACCAAACAAACACTAAAAACACACTTAAACCTTGTTTAAAAACTTGTTTAAAACATTCTTTTGTTCCCTTAGAAGTATGATGGCATGAAGTATATATAGGCTCATGAAACAAGCCCAAAAACCCAAGAAAACCAAGCAAAAAGACAAAATAACGGATATATCAAAATCTGAAAAATATAGCCGTTATGCTACAGTAACCACGTCCAGAGAGTTTGACGGTCGATCGCTGGTACTGTAGCACTACATAACAGTTTTGTAAAATCAATTAAAAATAGTAAAACAAATCCAAAAATTATGAAATATTATGAAATTTTGTGAGAAGGTTCTAGACATGTAGAATAACATGTTAGAGAAAGAATTTCTGAAAAATCATTTCCCAGTTGAGAGAAATAAATGTTTGAACATAGATTTACAGTTTCTGAAAAACTGCTGACATACACGATTTTGTAAAATCAATTGGGCACAGTAAATCAACTCCAAAAATAGTAAAATTTTGAGTGAAGTTTTAAACATGTAGATGAACATGTCAAAGAAAGAATTTCTTGAATATCACTTCCCATTTATGAAAACTCATCTGTTTTGTAAAACATGCACGAACATGCACGAACGAAAAACATGATTTTGTAAATTCAATTAAACATAACAAATCAATTTCAAACTTGATGAAACTTTGGGAAATGTTTGAAAATATGATTTTGAACATGTTACAAAAAAGAATTTCTCAAATTGAATTTCCATTTGTAAAAACTCATGTATTTTGTAAGTGTGTCCAAAGCATGAAAACCCAAAACCATGCATGTATATATATAACTATATATATATATAAAAACCAAATACGTGTATGTATATGATATTAAGCTTAAGGTATTTACCACACAGAATATAAAACCTTAACTAAGTTACCCAAGCTAGATCTTGATCTTCAATAAGCTCTTCTTGGTAATCTCGCGGATAAAGCTTGAACTTGATCTTTAACTTTGAATTGCAAGGCTTCACTCCACTATTCCGCCAACCTCCATTGGATATCATCGTTGTAGAGCATATTCCATCCAACCTCCAATACGTTGTTTGCCTAGAATAAATACGAAAACACAAACACTAGACAAACAACATTAGAAGTAAATTGTTTGTTAAACATCATCAAAACAAGAAGGCCAACAATAATAACTTTACTTTCTCACATGAACTAATATTTGGTGCTTAATAATTTAAATTGTTACTTTTAAATTTAATATAAAGAGAAGCTCTACTAACATTTATTTATTTACTTACAAGATAATATAATCTCAATTCCTATTTTTGGTTGAGATTTATTCCATAGTTACACATATCAAATTAGTAACTAAAATAATAATTATTTATACTTAAATTAGGATGATTGTAGTTGGTCACGCACTATGTGATTTTCATGAAGATATATACCTTACTTTCTATAGCTATCTGTACTGCCAATGTATATTTTATAAAATAGTTTTTAATTTGATATATTAAATTATTTTTTTCTTTGTAGAAGTTTCTTCTTTGACTTTTGGATTGAGTAATCACTATATCACCATTCTAACATAAAAAAGGACCTCATTCTAAATGGCTCCAAACCAATGTTTGAGTTGAACTGGAGTATGTACTATTGCTTCTATGTGTATATATTTTTTTTAAGAAAATCATCTCAACACTTTTGAAGAGAATATTCTAACCTCTGATACTATAAAAATTAAATATAGCCAATTGATGACTAGCATCGATGTTTTTATATATATACTTTTTAATTTATTAAAAAGTATAATATAATCTTATATAGTAAAATTGATTTAATAGTAAATAGTAATATCGTTATAATAATATTGTTATTAGGAAAAATTCTTCATGAACCAATATATTCTTTACGATATATAAGCTATGCCCTCCAAATTCTTGTGTCTTCTATAGAGCCAAAAAGTTTGAATATGAGCCTCTAATATTTTGCTCTCAGAACAGTAAAGTCCATTTAGTAAACGTGAATATTCTAGATGAGTTATATGTCTTATATACAATATAATTACCCTAGGCAAGTGAGTTATAATAACATTTTTCATTCACATTGTTTTGGGCAAAATTTGATAGGGACCTTGCATCAAAGAAAAAAAAAAGAAATTTTTATATTTAGAGCACATCGCAAAATATATCATGATCTTCCTGTTCTAATTTCACAAGAAAATAGTTCTTCATACTTTCAGTTTTACTTCTATGATACGAAAAACAAGCTATAAAATTGAATAAAAACATTAAATAATGTAAATATAAGTGAAACCACAACTAAAAGTTAATGTGACTATAAATCAGACCACAACTAAAAGTTTAATGGACATATTGCAAGTAAATTCATATGCAAAATTCCTTTGCGAATTGAATGATTACCCATCTTTTAAAGACTTCAAGATACTAATAAACAGAGATGGTGTACTAGATCAATATGTTTATAACTTACAAATAGTGGATCACATGGTCACAGTCTAGGTTGAAGGAAACAATAACAATATTTTTATTTGAGAGAGAGATTATTGAGTTGATGATCAATCCCATAATTTTTTTATTTTTATTCTATTTTTATTAATTTAAATGATCATGATATTCAACCACGTGTGTTCGTGCGGGAAATTGTGTTATTCTTCATTGATGATTCTGTTACA